>JABUQX010066209.1:0-2500 GCA_015478945.1 Trachelipus rathkii
ACAAAAGAGCAATAGACCAAGCTGTGAAATAAGTGAGTTTTGAGGAGAGTTTTCCCCAAAAAAGATTTGGCATTATCAATGGACCCAAATCACAGAAAAATAATGAATTTTATCGCACATGAGTAACCAGTGCATTCACAGTCACAGAAGAGAAGGATTCATAGAATGTATTGCCCATCTTCAACCAAAATATCTTATTCCTAGTAAAAAATATCTTGTAGAGAAAATGTTATCCAACTTCATACAGGAAAATTGAGATCAGCAGTATTCGAAGTTATTTAAGGCTGATCAGATATAATTTCCTACAGATATATAGAGAGTAAATAATTCAAACAAACTCATTTATTTCTTTAACTGTTCACTGGCTTACAGCGAGTTTGAAAAAATGGGCTGTGTACTCCATCTGAAGTTTTCCCAGGTCTCATTCTGGAATTAAAATCACTAGGAGTTTTGAAATTACGATGAATAATTGGGGAAATTCCTCCAAACATAATCCAATTTGATCCTTCGAGAAGGAGCATATAAACATGAAACTTGAACTGATTTAGCAGGAATTACACCATGTTTTCTTGTTTTATTCATAAACTTCCAATTTATTAAAGATGCCTATTTTCTCAAAGAACAGTGTGATTTATTAAAGAAATGTAGGAATATTGTACACATTTCATTCATTCCAGTTTTTGAGCTCTAATTAACTTAAAAGAAACAAAGAGACCTGGATCCACATCTTGCAAGCACAGCAGACCCACTTATGCCAATTCAAGATTTAAGGTGGAATTTCTCTCTCTCTTCCCTAAGAAGAATTGAAATGTTTGGAAAGACCTCTGCAAGTTTATATTATAGAACAATCAATCATTTAAGCTTTGACTGCTAATAATGGCAAGATACTTGAAAAAATTTCTAAGAGGTTTTGAACCATTTTTCATGTTACGGAAACTAAAGCAAAAATCAATTATATCATCAATTTTTCTACATATTTGAGCTCTCCAGCCTATCTCTCAAACTCTGAGGATGACAGCAGCGAATAAAGAAGAGCTGAGGAAGCATTAGAGTTTAGATTTATGAATAAAAAGGAAGAGAAAGGATCAATAGACATATATCAAAACAAGATAATTGTTTTAAATACTGTAGTAGACCCCAAGATACTAACTGACTTTATTTTCTAAATGAAATAAGAATATTGAGCATAGAGAGGATGCTTGAAGAAAATATGCAAATAATTGAAGTAGGAAAGTGAGTAATAGTAGTAGCAAGATCAGAAGAAGGTCAGGCGAGAGTCATTTCAGAAACGACAGTATCTACAATAAACTTAGATTTTGCAAGGGACCTCAAAAATCATCAAGAGCATTAAGAAAAGAAATGTTACTGCAAAGTTACTAAGTTTTTATAAGTTTGAAGAAAAAAGTGAAAGTGAAAGCGAGCAGTTAGTGTAAAAAGGAAAAAAAGAAAAATCAGTGGCTCTTCCAAAGGTGAAATTCTTAAAGAAATGGAAATTTTTACCAGAAAAATCAAATTTCTAATCTGTGCAAAGAAGAATTCCTTAATGGAGGAAAAGTGAACAAAGCTAAATCCCAAATATAGCAGTACTAGCCTAAACATTACTCTCCTTTCCAGTCTCTTCCATATATTCAGAGAAATTATTACATTTTTAAAAGCAGGAAATATTTTTGAGGAAAAACGTTTAAAAAATATTGCCCAATACTGTGAACAGTTTTTCTTTACTTCACCACAATTCAGCAAAATTTTCAAAAGTGTTTAAGGAAAGTAATTCCGGTTCCGGCCGGAATTTTGAAAAATTCCGGCCGGAACCGGAAAAAAATGTCAAATTCCGGCCGGAATTCCGGCCGGACCGGAATTCCGGTACACCTCTAATATATATATATATATAATATATATATATATATATATATAGGCATATTTGTAGATACTGTACTGTGACTTTTTTTCTTAAAAAAATTTCTAAGTTTAATAAAATTTCTAAGTTCAGAAAAGTTAAGTTTAGTTTTTTAAGAAAATTATTTAGCAGCAAGCAAGTAAAAAAAAAAATAAAATTTACCTTTATGAATAAATGCAAAATTTAAGTTTAAAAACCAAATATATTTATGTCTCTTTAGTTTAAATAAAACATTTAAGTTAATACATACGATACATAATTACCAAAAAAATATTTTTTAAAAATATTTTATGTAAATGTAGCTGAAATTAAAGTTTTTTTGTTTTAAACAATATATTTATATATATATATGGGTAAACATATCCGAAAACGAACGATAATCTGAAAAAATAATCGATATCTGATAGGATTAATGTTTTCCAAACTATTACCAGAATTTTTTTAAACTTTGAGAGACTGATCATTTAATTTTTATTATTTTTCTTCATTATCTTTTTTTAGAATCTATACTGTGATTTTTATAAAAAAAAATCTGTTTAGAGGCTCTTATTGTAAACAATTAACAAAATTTGAACGCATTTTGGTATATTTTTGATAGGTACAGAA
>JABUQX010066209.1:7500-34890 GCA_015478945.1 Trachelipus rathkii
TACTCGACAGCAGTCCGAGCAAAAATCCATCCATAGAGTCTTTTCTACCGGGACTGCTGTCCGACGCTCCTCGAACTATGAGTCATCTATAACAAATGATGGAGTGAGTAATCAAGTTTATTTCTTGAGCTATTATAGTATATACAAAACCGGCGCCATTCGACTCCTATTTGCACCCTTTTTTTCTCGGCCTCTGCCAAAACTCACATTCCTCTTCGTCCAGGCATTTACCGTCTCACTGTACTGCTAAACCTACTTTGTTCATTAACTTATCCGGTCACTACTTGCGAGCTGGTGGCGATTCCACAGGACTACACACCACGTTATATCAAATCAACCAAGAGATTAAAGCCGAGAAACTGACTACTACCACACATTGAACTTGGGAGTTCCACACTAGTGAGCAGCAGTACACATTCGTCAACGAGCCTTGTCTGTTATGTCTCTAATGCACTTAAACCTTTGCTTGCAGCAACAGATACAACAAACTCTAATATGCTCAGTCCTCACATTTTTAAGTCAATATATTGTCATCGACACCTAACATCGGCCTTTAAGATTAGTCGAGAATGGCCACATGCTCTAGAACACATTGTATCTTAGAGATCATAATAGCCTCTATATGTCCAGATACATGGCTAACACTACTATGCTATTACACAGGTAAAACATGAGCGATCATGTCAATAACCCTAGAAGCACTCAAGCTGTGGTCATATTACGATCCACCAGGAATTTGAATCACACACCATGCCACTTATCCTGCCATTCAGACGGGACTTATCTACTGTAACAACTCGCGTCATGCGCGGTTCGCATGTTTTTCATCACAATGCAGTTAAGTGGCTAAATAGTTTATAAATATTTAGTAATGTAAGTAGATAATTGTATAATTGAAGAATGGAATATGGTAATAATATTGATCAGGGCGTTAATAAATTCAGTAATAGTTAAGGAGTAATGAAGAATGAAGTAATGAAGGGAGTATTTAAATGAGATATGGTGTAGTATAATAGATAAGTAGAGTATATTATATGAACGATAGTAATGAAGTAGTGATAAGTGATATGTACCTAAGACTAAATAAGGGAGAAATTCTAGATAAAGGTGTAAGTGAATATATAAAATTAGTAGTAAGAGGATTATTAATAGAAAAGTATATGGAGAATGAAAATGTATTGATCATACGAGAGTAGTAATAAACTATGTATGAAGGCTCACTAAATGATAATACTAACGCTAATTTATTATATATATATTATATTAATTAATATAATTATATTACTAGACGAAACGGTGTGATCCGTTACTACAAATAAGTATACTGCATGGCGTATCCAGTCTTGAGGATAAGGATAATAATCATAGAGAATGGTATATCACGAGGATAAAAAGTGAATGTAAGAAATATTCAAGTAGAGGTGTGGAAGTATTTTTAAATATAATTCAAGTAATTAGTTGTTAAATTGTTGGTCAAGTGAAAACCTAACTTATAGATGCAGGTATATGAAAAGTACATATACCTTACGAATATGGTCTCAGATCCTTTTAAGATATCGTTACATGATTTAGAGCTATTAGAAAAAGAAAGATTTGTAAATAGCCGTCGGAGTTATTCCTAGATACGCAACAGTGGATCAGAGCAGCATATCGCAAACGATAAATGCGGCATTCTAATTTTTTACTTAGAATGTGTCACTGTAGTTACACTGTAGTCAGTAGTTACCTATTGGTAAAATGACTGCTTTCATTCTAATAAACGAATAGATGAAAATTAAAAAAATCTATAGAAATTGCTAATTATAGGTTGCGCTCTGTCTTACGAAAACTCATACTAACGATTCAGAGATAAGATAGAACCTTCTATTTGAAATAAGACCCGCATAGAAATTGATGTTATGACTCCAATATTGTAATATTACTAACGATGCGTTCAATAACCTGGTTTTGCGTTGATTCGCCGTGCTCGATTATGTCTGTTAAGTTTTGAAGTTAGAGGGATATAAGTTTTAGTCAAGAGATTTGGATTTCATTATTATTTTAAAATATCTTTTATTTAGAAATGTCAGGTCACGTGCTGTAAAATATCCCTGGGAGAAATTTCGCTCTGTGAAGACGTTAGCACTATTAGCCTAGCCCCTTTCTCCAGTAATGCTCACTTACACAACTCTTCCCTCTTGAGAGTGGTTCCTATCATAGCACTCTCTAAAGGATATTAAGATCAGCCCTATGGAGGGTTGACAGGGGTCTGACTATATGGATTCCAGTCCAGAAACAATTACACTATGGTTGGCGTATTTTGAAGGCACAGGCTGATTAACACCCCCTTTCCTTTCTTAACGCTGACGATAGGTATGTACCATTGGGAGGAAGGACGAAACAATCGTTGACAGTAGGAAGGAGCAGAGACAGAGAATAATAGTCGTCGTGTCCACAGTTTCTGCTCATGTGTTTCGGTGGTGTTCGAACGTTAGGCCTCCTCCCGCTAGTGCCAATTAATGCGCAGTGGGGTCATCCTTCCTACCACGGAAAACTCTGATTAATAAATACGTACGCTGATCTTCCCGCAAGGCGCAAGTCTGAATCTCAGGTTCTTACTGAGCAGAAGATAGCTTTTGCGAAAGTGACCCAGAAGGTGCACTAAAGCAAGAAACACAGAAAATTATATTTCACACGCCGAATATTTAGGCTGTAGGCGTGGTGCTACGCCCCTTTCACCTGACACATGACATGGCCTGTGAACAGGGAGGCTGCGATTCAGTCGCAGACATTCCTAGTAATGTCCGCATATGGGAAAAGGAGTAAACACTCACAATGAAAAATCGAGTATTCACAGGTCGACTTACATGCCCAGCGAGGGGAATCACTCCACACGCAGAGGAAAGAGTTTAACAGAATAAGGGACGCACCAGGACTTGTATGTGTGTGAAATTAGTGCTCTCAGGATATTGCTCTTAGTGTTATCTCTAAAATGATCAACGATACTAGCATGCCGAGCTGCCACCCATACTGCTCGATGCGTTGCTCACTTAACTGGATAGAAAAAGTGGGTCGACAAGTCAACTCTTAGCTTCGCTCATCTTTGATAGACCATTTCAGCTAGGAAAGCCTCAAGGATGGTCATAGGCCTGGATGCCATCGCCATTTGTATATCCCAGCTAAAGAAATGTAGGTATTTCGAGAGAGTTCGATATATATAACTACCTATAAGTAACATATTACCTTTCTAGTATGTCCTTTTCTTAGAATTAGAGTTAATCCCATCATTAAATCTAGTATTATATCTATATATATCAATATATATTTATCAGGTTATAATAATCTCTCACTGAACTTAGAATAAATTCTGTATGATAATTTTTATTTATCAATTTATTTATTTGAAAATATTTATATACTATTAATAGAATTAATGCTCACTTATTATATATAGGACTCTACTCATACTTTTATTAGATAATTATATTAAATAAAAATTATTGTTATGATTCAATATATTATTTATTTTTTTCACATACTAATTATGAAAATTTGTTTGCTTTTCAACTTAAAATTATGGAAAAGTATTGGAATATCCAACCTAATATTAGTTGAGCTAGACTTCTCTGTGGCCAATGTGGGTTATGTACACATACTACACATCAACATCACACACACACACACACACACACACATCACATTATTATATACACATCACACACACACCATCACATATATATAACACTATAACCTTACATACATCACCTACAACACAACTACAATAACAATTATATATCAGTAGTATATAATATTATATAGTAGTTAGATAACATTAAATAGAAACCCGCCCAAAAAGACCTCCCCCTACCCAAAAAAAAAAAAAAAAAAATAAAAAAATAAAATATAGTTGACTATTGTCATATATATTAAATTTGGAATCCCTTTAGATATAAAGATGATTTTAAACCTAAATGTATAACAATTGTTACCAGATTAGCTGATGCCCACAGGTTTAATGTCAGAACATTTTAATCTCCACATTTTCTTATGATTGTAGTGAAAAGTTGACTCCTAGTTGCATTTATTAGTCAAGACTCTATATGACAAGCGAGACTCGGATCATAAACACAAAATTTTTCTTACCAGGTATTGGAGACAACTACTTAAATAACTAGTAGAAATGAATAAGAAAATAAATCTTTAAACAGTTTTTAATATAAAGGGTCGAGAACAAATGAGAATAGTAATCATATAAAAATGTATATTACACTCTCTATAGAATCGTCAAATAAATACTAAACATAGCAGTAGTCCACATTATGCAGAGAATATAAAGGAAAATTTCCCATCAAAAGTTAGCAAGGGAATGTATCTCCCAATTTTTAATGTTAATAAGGAGAATAATTCATACTTTGAATATATATTTTTATATATTATTCATGTATATATAATTAATAATATATATTGTATTTCCCATAGTCACTCAGATGGAAAGTGTAAGTCTGAGTGAGTTCATCGCGTGATCGCTTCCGTAGGGACTTAAGAGGGTAGTAGCTATTTCCCCCATACCCGGGTGAAGGGTCTCACTGGAACCCCGTCTCTTTGCTTTTGGATTGTATGAGGTTGTGCTCAGCGGGGTGTTCGACCACTGAACCTCTAATATTCGTGCGCGCTCATTGTGAAATACGTCTTCACACCATTACTCTTAATCAGTATCTTCGGCCGTTCATCTCCACACTGTGTTCTGCGTAGCCTGGTATCATGACATTGCCGTGTAATACCTTTACAATATATATTAGTCCTTTTAATTTTCTACTTTATGAAACAAGTGTATATATCGGAAAAAGCCAAAAGAAAAAAAAAAGATCTTAAACTTATCGATCAAGAGCTCAGCCGTTCCGTGTGGGCGTTAAGTACTTTTGTCCATATATATATATATATATATATATATATAGTATTATATATATATATATATATATAACATCACTCACTCACAGTAAAATTCTTAATCGAATATTATAAGAGATCAATATATAAATTTGCAATTATAAATTTTAATTTAAAAAATTTAAAAAGGAAATATTTTCAAATTTATTTTTGTATAATATTATATATAAATATATATATTATATATATATTTAATATATATATGTAGGATGAGAGAGAGAGAGAGAGGATGAGAGAGAGTAAGAGAGAGAGAGATAGTGAGAGTGAAGTAAGAGAGTAATAGTAGTAGAAGAGTAGAGATGGAGATGTAGTAGAGCTATAGATAGGTATCCATAATCAATAATATAGCTAGAATTCGCTTTTTAATCATAATAGATGAATATTCAAATTACAATGTAAGAATATAAATATATATAGTATATTAGTAAAATAATTTTCATCATGAATAATGATTATTAATATTATATGAATATGTTTAAAAATTTATATTTTATAATATTCACATAGTATTTTAATACTTTATATATATTAATGTTTATTTTTATTTGAAAGGTTAATATGTAAGTACCTTTTTTAATTATAATATAAAATGAATCATTATTATCTCTTATAAATTCTCTTGATTCCCTCTTAAATTCTTGTATACAACTTGATTGTGCTTGGCATTTCACACATTGATTCTATTTTTACAAATTAAAACAAGTGGATAAATAAACACATATTTCACTCTGGCAATAGCACAACACTTCTATAACTTACTATTACACAACTGCCTCCTACACACATACACACACAGACCTACCACACACACACCCAATTTTACTCACCCTCGCGCGCATATCTATCACACCATACAATCCTAATAATTAAAATAACCTACAGACACTATGGTGGGTTTGGATGGTAACTAGACTCCTTGGAGTAAGGTATCCTATATATTATACAGTGCAAGTACTAATTCCTAGTTATTAGTGATATATAATGAGTACTCACTATATTATTAAGCTACTTATAAACTCTTCTGATGAAGCCATTTACACATTACTAGTTTTATACTACAGTAGTCTTTAAGATTATGATATGAGCGACATGTTTTAAGTTTATAAATAATATTAAATTTAAATTAATATTACTTATAATATACTTTACTTAAGATATATCTTGTTATTTCTATACATAATATCTAGTAAAACTTCTGTATAAGTTTAAGCCATATATATAACCATTTTACCTGTTAGCAAGTATAAACATATTCATTTATATGACAGTTATTTAGTAATAAATATAACTGGATATCAATTAGTCTGTTACTATAATTAATATGTTTAATTGTAAATTTTTATATATACTTAATATATTATTAGTTATTATATATATTTTCAAATAATACTGGTTGAGTTTTACTTTTAAATAAATTAATATGCTAATAGATTATTGTTAGGATGTGTTATTTAATTTTTTCCTTCAATAAAAACTAAAATCTTTAAAATAGTACCCCTGCCCACTAGTCATAACCTCATAAAAAGCATAATTACAAATAAGTACCCCCAATAAAAACTAAAAAAACTCACACTTAGGGTCACCTGTTTTACTTGGGTCCTAATAAACTCACTCGGGTCTTTATTTCACCATACCCTTATATAATATATTATATTATAATATATATATTGAATTATAATTATATATAATATTATTATATATATTAATATAATATACGTAGTTAATATAATAATATATATATATATTTATTATATATATATTATATATTATATATAAAATATTTATATTTACATATTATATATTATATTATAATATACATATCCATATATAATATATATATATATATATATAATATATATTATAATATATATATTATATATATAATTATAATGATATATATATATATATATATATATATTAATTAATATATTATATATATATATGTATATATATATCATATATATATATATATATATATATTATTAATATATATATATATATATATATATTAATAATATAAAAATATTATATATAAATTATATATAAATATATATAAATATATATATATATATATTAATATAATATATATATATATATAATTAATATTAATACTATATAATATATTATATATATATAAATATATATATATATGGAGGTATATTAATAATATTAATATATATATATATATAATATATATATATATATATATTATAATATAATATATATTATATTGATGTATATATATGAATATCTATATGTTATTTTATTCTTAATATGTTTTTGTATATAAAGATGTATATATTAACGTGATTATATATATATATATATATATAATATATTATATTATATATTATATATTATATATAATATATATATATATATATATATATACATATATTTAATATTATATTAATGTAACAAAGAACCTTAATTACTTACGCCTTGCCTGGGTTATCGAATCCGAACCCTTACTGCTGATTGGTATATATTGCGGTTTCAAAGAAAGTGAGAGTCCTGCTAGAATTCTTCACCTTAGTAACACCAACTATATAATATACTATTCAATAAATTACAAAGGGTACGTCACTGCTCTCATATATCTTACTACTCTACTCATTATCTCTCTACTATCTCTTCTTCTCTCTATCATACTCTATACTTCATCCTCTCTCTCTCTTTATCTCTTACTCTCTCTCTCCTCCTCTCTCTCTCTCTCTCTCTTACTCACTATCTCTCACTGAACTCTCCATTCGCATATCTTCCTCCTCTGATGAAAGCTCTTGTGACTCCTTTGTGTCATTTGAACCCGAATATTATTCATACTTTTAATATTTTTATCAGCTCATTCACTTAATATCTACAAACATTATACAGATTATCTGGAGCTGTCTGCCTGTAGAGAATTGGTTAAGGCCCACGAAAAGACACACAGAAAAAGGAGACACAATACACATATACAACAAATGTGACAGCACAGTTAATCAACTTTATTATTACCCACAAATTTACTTATTTGTAATATTACAATGGCTTGAAAGTACAACTCACGGAAAGTTTGAAAGTATTAAAAGTATAAAAGAATGAAAGCTCTTAAAAGTATGTAAAATATAAAAATGAAGGGTGTTCCCACACTCATTCACATTATCACGTAGAGTAGAGCAACAAAAATGAAAATGGCTCAGATCTTAAATCCTAGTCGTGAGAAAGCATCATACACAGCGACGACCAGGGTTTGACCCGCAAAGTCTCGTCGTGTTATTTACCTAGAGAGGGTAATTTGGACCTTCACAAATGTTGAGGCCATTTATGGCGGCTTGATTTTATACATCGACTAACTTGAAAGAGGTTAGTAGAGAATTTGGAAGAGAGCGCGAGTAATGCGCTCATTTCGGAAAGGTGCTATGTGAAATTAGTGATAATCAGTGAAAGTGGTAGAGTTGATGAGATGATAAGTTCTAGACGCCACCTTTTAAAAAGAGATAACTTAAAGTATATATATATATTATATATTTATATATATATATAATTATATAATATAATATATATATATAATATAATAATATAATATATAATATATATATTATATAGTATATATATATATATATATATTATAATATATATATATTATATTAAATAATATATTATATATTATTATATATATATATATTAATTATATATATTAATTACTTAATTATATTATTTAAATTTATAATATTATTATAATATATATATATAATATATATATATATATATATAATATATATATTATATATAATATATATATATATAATTAATATATATATTAATATATATTATATATTTATTATAATATATATTAATAAATATATATATATATATATATTAATATAAATATATATATTATAATATATATAATATATATATTATATACTATATTATATATAATATATTAATATATATATAATTAATATATATATGATTAATATACATATATATTATATAATAATATAAATAATTATTTATATAATTATATATAATTTTATATTATATATATCATTATATTATATATATATATATAATATTATATATACTTTATTACTTTATTACTTTAATATACTGTTATCTCATATATTACAATACTATATATATATACCACACCATTATTATTATTATAACTTTCATTGTAACCTTCATTATATATATATAATGTATATATATATCAACCGATTAACTTATATTATAAATTGAGTCAGATTTAGATAATATATAATTCTACTATATATATATATTATATATATATATAGACTACTAAAAATAGTATGATATAAATTCACTCACTATATATATAGTAGTACTAAGTAGGATTTAATAACACTATTAAACAAAAAAAACAGTGAATAAACCTCCGTTGACGCCAATACACATATCTTGGTGGTTTGTTTTTCCATAGTACAACTGACTTCGGCATCTGTCAACCAAAATTATGTGTCTCTACCAGATATACGGTTCTTGCCCACTAGAAAAAGTGGCAATTCAGTCTCTATTTATATGACAGGATCAGAAACTATTTCCCGTATTTTCTTCAACAGGAAGAAAGAAAAGGTGCTGCTAATTATTCCCACTCTTGCCTAATATATAGAAGATAGTTATGTGCAATCCGGTCTTGTCCATCTTCCTATACTCGTCTCTCGGTCGGGATCGGGCGTTATTCTACATTATTAATCCTCTCCTATCTCTCCTTATCTCTTCATCTTCTCTCATATATATCTCTCTATACATTACTTACTATCTATTCTCTCCTGAACTCTCCATTCGCTAATATCTTCCTCCTTACTGAGTTTTAATCGTGGGACACACTATTTTCCAACATTTTGTATCCTTTTAAATTTTCAGCTCTCTTTAAAAGTTTAAAATTAGTACCAAAAAATATATACATTGTATAATATATAAGAAAGTATGTTGAACACATTCCCCTATTTATTTTATTATTTATATATACTCCCAACTTCCTTTGCTTTAACACATCAACATCTACACGAATAAACCAAAATACTACAACAAACACACACACACACACATAAATATCATTCCTCCCTTGATCCAAGAAGCACATTTGGCAGACACGAGTCACACGCAAACCAGTGCGCCTGCGTCAGCATATACACACACACCACCGGAGACAAAAGTGTAGCAAAACGAACACAACACTAGACACAAGTCAACACAAGTCGACATTTCGCAAAAGGGGTGTCAGATGTACTACTTTGGCCTTTCAATTTACTGGCATGGTCTTCCTAGAATCCTTTTATCCCCACACAACCACATGCACGCACGCGTACACACTATCTTAACCGATACAGGTCCACACACTCATGGGACTTTACTCTATTCCCGACAACGCGGTATCTATTATTAATAGTTTTACAGAAAGGTAACCTCACACTCATCAACCTACTCATTTACTAATATATATAGTCAAGTATCCTCATCCTCTACCCCCTATCCCACTACTACCCTATTAAGTATATAAATATAATGTCATACATATCCCTACACAAGTACGAGTAATGACTCAGATATATTTATATATATGTCCCTACACACCTACTACCTCAATCCTAGATCGGCTCACTTACTCACTCATCCAGCCTCACTCATACTTATACTATTCACACTCCTAGCTATCGGTTACCTCGGCCCGACATATATTCACACCCTCATCCCATCACCTAGCCTCCACCTATAACTACCATATCCACCCTATATATATTTATATATCCCACTCTCCTCCACCTCCACCTCACCCTCACTATATTATATATCCACCTACCTACTCCCACTTCCCCGGTACACCTATATACCCTCCAACTATACTAGACGTATCACCTATATTATATAAGCATACACTGACCTTACACACCATAGTATTACCAACTATTTCAATAGTATCCATCCCTAATTGTATAAACCCTATATATATACCCACCTACATCCTACTCTCACCTCACATATATACCTATACCTAACCTATATAAATATACCTAGAAAAATTAGAGACCAGTTGATCTCATCACCTCACCATCATCACTCTCACACCCCCACATCACATCCTCACACTAGAATTTAAAATACTCACCATAATCCCTCACCTCTTTATATATACTTTTTCCGTATGTTATTAGATGAGTTTAGGGGAAATATGAAATTTCACTAACTCTACTCACATCTCTGAAGTCATTTACTTAATCAGTAATGACCTCACACTAACCATTATTTTTTATATAACCCACCCCTACTTATAGAAAACCCCTCACCACCACTATATCCACACAACCTCTCACACCACCATCACAGTTTTTCTCTCTGCTCACTTCTATTCTACCCTCACCTATATTATGTGTCATCAATCCACATATGATCTCCAAGCTAACTAACTACTATTACCACTTAATATAATTATGATATAACATTATTCACTCATATCCAATTTAAACTAATAATAATACTGATTAATCACTAAATTTACTCATCTTACATTATTCCCTATCTCATACTACAATGTTCGGAAACATTTTTCTTCCGCTCCCATTATGAATAATATACTTTAAGTTATTAATTGCCATCCCTGACTTATAATATATATCAAATTCTTAGCTGAACCTTCTCTTATTAATCTCAATGCCCATATCTATCTCACACACTCATGATATATAATATATATATATATATATATATATATATATATATAAAATGACATAAATTGATTAAACTTTCATTTAAAATGAGATTAATTAATTAGTTAATTAAGCGTATCATTAGTAGCTGAGCGCAGTTAAAATTTTCATAATTAAGTTTCACAAAACAAAAAAAAAACTTGAGAATCTGAGTGTAAAAATGAATTAAATGTCGTTCATTTAGAATTTTTCGAAATTATTTCATTAAATTGGGCGTTCCTTTTTTATCCCTCGCTCCTCCGCTAACTTTTTATAAACCTTGTGGTTTTTTTTTTGCTCCCATCCTCCACGCCCCATAGTTCTGAAAGTATACATCGCTCAGTACTTCTCTCTTTAGTGACATTTTTTTCCCACGGATAGTTTTACCCTCTCAAAAGTGAAGAAAAGGTGCCTGCCACTCTAACTTATTTCCCATTCCCAACCCAAGTACACTCGCTCTCATGCAGATCTCACCATTATTATCAGTACATATGTCTTAGCTATATAATAGAATTAGATGAACCCTATGACAACATGTCAGAAAAGTCTCATAATGTCAGTTGTACTCGTACAAACCTTTATATATATATATATATATTATTGCATTCTGTATTATATTTTTATGCATATATTAAATATTATTATAATATCTAAATATATAAATATGGTGATATAATTTTTAAAGTTAAAGAGATGATAAATATATTTAAGTCCATCATTAAGCGTATTCTCATATAATATATGTATATATATAATAATTATACCTAACCACAAATATAGTAGAATATAATTATATATATATCACTATCACCTCGTGTCACTACCTCCTTAATATTATGCCATAATACCTATATATATATATATAATATATATATTCCTATTCGACTCATATAACATAACTTTTATTACCATCATAAGCTGATTAAGTTTTATAAAGATGAGAATCGAAATGGTCTCATTAAATATTTATATTTATTATCTATTATTATTTTTATGTATATTATCTAAATTATTTAATAATGCTCATTTAGTTAATATCACTAAGGGATAATCATATATTAATTTATTGTTTGCCAAGTTAATAATAAAAATAAATACTTATTACTTATTCATTCTATAATATTAGGTACTGTATACGAGTACAAACTCAAGACATTTTTATATATGAGCAATACTGTTAACTTGATCATTGATTATTCGCTATACATCCATCCGTCGCGTTCATCTATTCGATATTAATTAAATTATAATATTGATTAATTAAGTAACATATGTAGTACTGTCCCATTATTAAATGACATAAATTTATATATTAATTAATGCAACGTCATTATTTGATCTCAAGTATACATTTATTCTACTCTATTGCTCATGTAGTGTGTCTTGATTATTATATATTTTACTATTCCGACTCCAATATATTTTTTGTTTTATACACTCGGGGGTCGGTGGGCACGGGAGCGATTTCATAACTTTTTACAAGGTTATTCCTCGAATTTTATCATTTATATCTCCATCATTTACATTTATATATTAAGATACTCGAGGTTACTGTATATTCATTTCTAAGTTGGCACAATCTACATGCTATCGTCTACGTCATATTAATATATTATTCACCACTTCTCTCATCTACATTTCTAATGTGCACTTAATGACTCTCCTTTCAGCATATAATGAAACGCAACCCACTCACCGTATCACCATATATTTGGATTAAGGTTATATTTACTATCATTTTAAGTTTATTTTTTATATGAGATTTATATCACTGCTCTTCTGCCTCTGTCAGCTCCTCGCTCTTATACCGTACTTTCTTATAGAGCTCGATTCTCTTATACTGCATACCGCCTATTATATCTCAACTACCTCCAATGTTTTATCTTATCTTATTCGTCTATAGGGTGCGTTAGGATCAAGAAAATCTAATCCATTCTTTATAATCATCATGTACTCTAGGAAGGTGCTAACTCACTAATCACTCGCGCCACTCTACACACGATATTTGTTGTTTGCAATTCTTTAAAACTTTTGATACCTGTTTTCGTACTTTTTTAACTCCTTTTTTTTATTTATTTGTTCCAATTAACTTTACTTTTAGCCGCCTATACTCCTTACTATACACAGAGTTTAAACACTTCTACTTGTATCTCTCTCTCACTATACATATCGACATATCTATCACTACGACTAATCACGGCTCATACTCGCGACCCGCTCGCAGAGTGGACGATTCGCTAGCTTCACATTACTCCGAGGGTAAAAAATGCATAGAGGTGGAGCCGGCCGATGCCCACCCTATCCCTGTATCGGAGAAGCAGACTCTCCTCCTCACGCTAGTTGACTTCATCCACTATGATTTCTATCGAGGTAAATATTGACTCAGTATTACAGTCGCCTTACTCCCCTATTCTATCTAATCGAGGCTCTTGGCACTTCATACCTCTCATCGAATAGTAGAGACGTCACCTCTCACTTAACCATACTCCTCTTAACTTTCTCGCGTTACTCCACTCTCTCTCGGGGTACTTGTTATTTACTTTCCTAATTCTTTATATGCTTAAGTGATCTCACTTGCACCATTCCTTACATAGCTGAGCAGTTGGGTAATCACGCCACTCTGCCACTTTCGCCTCTCTACCCAATTCTACACTCATCCTACCAGTTTAGGCCTTTTAATTGAAAACTATTCCTTATACTACCTTTATGACTTTATTATTCCCCATAATCCATCGTTACTAATACGATAGGTATACCAGTCCTTTGTACTCAGTAACTATATGTCTGCTGAGTGCACCCTAAATCAGTATCATTCACGGTGTACATATTAGATCATGAAACGCTGTGATGATACGCCATATTCCATTTCTAGTCCCAACGCGGATATAGTACATATATCAATCTAATATAGGTAGACTATAATTCATATATTGATACTCCAGGACTCATAGATCTATATTATTAACAGTAACCTGAATGGTTATCATCAATGTACAGAAGGGAGTTCGAGTGGGGGCTCATGCACTTATAGTTAGTCTCTAGACATACACTATTTAATATCCCACACCCTCATTTCCACACACCGTATATATATTATAATATATATTATTCAGTTCATGTTTTATTTTATATTATATCATTGCAGCATAAACTAGATATTTGTCTGATGGTCCCATGGCTGGGAAAAGAATCAGTACCATGCTACCATCACCCATAGGAGTTAAATATTAGAAAAGTAACTTTAATTTAACTCACATCTTTTTCTTCGATTCTCGAAGCAGACTCTTCTAAGGCGTATAAGTCTATGACGATTCTGACAGCGAACAGCCTCTTCGTCTCTGACATTCAGAAGTCCCTCCTATGCATTTGTTTAACTACATTGACGTCAGTGAATCCTGGAGATGAAGTGATCATTATTGAACCTTTCTTTGATTGTTATGAGCCTCAAGTTAAACTTGCTGGTGGAACTCCAATATTTGTGCCTTTAAGACCTGTGATTATAGTAAAATACGAATACGTAGTACAAGATTAGGGGAGGGCAAGCGTATATGACGACTCCATCAAGATGAATATATATATATAGTGTCGGTTGCCTCAAACCACATAATATATCACCTTCTACTCTTAACAACGTACTGTTATGGTTGTCTGCTCGATTTAGTCTTTGAAGTTGTGCCAACTATATTATAACTTATTGAAATTTATATCCTAAACCATCATCATGTCATAACGCGAGGTTCTTTATTCTGTGCTGTAAAAAAGTTACCAACTGTCAGGAGTCAGGATGAAAACAATGATCTTTCGCAGGGTCGTAGCTTCAAAACGTTAATACAGGGGCTCAGTTACATAACCCTTATCATTATAGGCCGTGATGGTCTTCTATCTGGTATACGTGAAGAAATGTATCTACACATTATATGGTAAGTAGTGGTCCTAGACTTAACGAATCTGCTGCCGTTGTCACTATGGGTCTCATATTATAATATCTATGCTCTCAATTTAATCACTCATCGGTATATATATCTTATTATGCCTGCGCTATTGGAGATGGTTAAAGTACGCCGAGCGCGGTACATCTTTGACTCGCCCATTTGGTGTGATAGACCACTACTTCAGACACGCGCAAATTGTGGCCCACTACATTCTAGAAACGAGTGCCGCATATTCTGTACTGAGACTACATCCTCTCTGTTGCTTTTGGGAAGTGGTGTGTGTGTGTGTGTGTTGGCTGTTGGGTCGCTGATGTGTGCTGTCAATGTGCTGCTGTCTGTTGTAGGATAGAGCATAGTGTGTTTGTTGTGTGTCGTTTTCGATTGTTGCTGTCGGGGTCTAGTGTATATATAGTACCCATCATGAGAGAGTTCGTGGTACACATCACTATCAGTGACTACATCTGTTGAGTACATTCGTGAACTTTTCTAAAACTCATTCGTACTTTGCTGTAATTTCACGTACGCTTTTCGTTAGCCTATTCACTAATTGGAACTTAAATCTGATGTGGTATTTTGCATTAGATTATTCAAAGAGCAATATTAAATGATACTCTAAGCCATGTCTGAGCAGCATGTGATGTTCTCTGCTATTAGATTCCATATTATAGAGAGGGCAATTACCATATTATAATGTTCGCGTACGACAATAAAGTCCAATCGTAGAAGTCTTGGCTCGCTACACACACGACTCCTATGTATGAGAGAGAGCTATGTTATATGTTTTGCGAGAGGAGTATTAATTGTGTATACCACGTGGCAAGTCTACGCAGCACCGAGTGTCGTATGTTTAAGTAGTAGATTTACGCCTCAGGTGTAGATAGAACAGGGAGTGAGGACGCAAAATGATGAGTAGATTGTAGCCAGAGGAGAATGAGCAATAAAGTTATCAACCTTAATAGTTAAATCGAACGAGAGAGGATATACATTTGTTAATGTCCTACTATCTCCATGATTGGGGAATGAGAGAGAGAGAGAGACGTTATGTGTTGAGCAATACCTATTATACGAGAGTGATTTGGTTAGGGGATAGGCTTGTTAAAATGGGATAGATCACTTTAGCAGAGGACCTTCTCCGTTTCTTTTTCTGTCTCGTACTCTCTCTTCGTAGTATAAATGACAGATAATATTATCCGTCAGGAACGAATATAGATATATAGAATCCGAACTAATAATTGTGATTAAGAACGATTGAAACAGAACATATTTTTCTCCATGTGCGTTAACGAGTGGTTGTAAAGGATAACCTCTAATTGAAAGAGAGAGTATGATATATCATTTTAGGTAGCGTCCTCGAAAACTGATCAAACAAATATATGAGAGACTAGCAATAGAGATCGAATCTGTGATCAGGAGAGAGAGAGATGTATTCTTTAATATATACTTATTTTGTGAACGATTTGTAATATTTATTCAAAATTGTAGGGTGAGGGGTTAATTTATTCCACTATATTTCGGATAATAACAGCCACACTCAATACATCCATGTTACCCTCCTGGAATGGGTGTAAGTATTGTCATAAATAATATCTATGAATAATTTATCACTCACATTTATACTTAATCTAGAACATAGATGTTTCCTATCTACATCCTGAGATAATTGACTTTAGTGTAGTTTAAGCTTAAATAGTTTTAAAGAAATACAATATATCTCTCTTAATTTCAATCTTCCAAAGATAAAAAATTTTATTTATTTATAAGTTGTTAGTTATGATAGCATACGATAGTGATCAACTCGTTACAATATATACTAATACACCAGTATCGCTATTTAATAAATCTAGTACTATATCAAGGTTGTGTTGTTATAAATGTTATATATATATATTAATTTAATTAAGTAAATAATATTTAATACATGATATTAACAGTTGGGATGAATATTTCTAATAATTATTCATAATTCATAAACCCTATTAATTTTTTCCAATAATAATAATTGAACAATGAAAAATATAAATTCACAAAATAGTAAAGTGTGAATTCACCCGATTTTTAGTGAGCAAATTATGGGTACTAGTTCAAATTATAAATATATATACCACTATCCTCACGCACTTGTATGGTATCTCTATTATATCCAATATCATAAATAATGTACTATATATAACATTATTAATAAATCTACCTTGACATTTATAATTAAATAATCTCAAATATACTAGGAAATTTAGTTTGGTAATCAATAACACACGCACGTAAATGAATCATTTCACATATAAGTAATAAGCGCTTATGATATACATATACATTAAATATTTATGCACAATGACTATAATATGGTAAGGCCACGCGGAAAAGATCCTTAAAAATACTCAATCTTATATTTATAATAAGAATATATATTATAATACATGATGGTGTCTCTCTGTATGTGATGTTTATTTCTATGGTATGTATTGTGTGTGTGACTATAATTTATGTTATCTATGATATGTATAATAGACTTTATATATTCTATATATATTTATTATAATAACAATAATATTTAGTATTTATGTATAATATTAATTTATATATATATTATATATTAATAATAATGTATATAACTATATATAATAATATTACAAATTAAAGATAATATTAAATTAACTTAGATCGGTATTGGAATGAAAGGTGCTGTTAATGATCAGTGGGATACATGTATTGGATTTACTTCTACCCATTCTTACTAGTCTATATTGATAGTAATATATAATTATATATATCCATATATATATTATATGTATTATATACTATATATTATTTAGTACCTATACGTATTATATAGTTAATATATATTATTATAATTAATAATACCGGTAATTTAATATTAGAGAAGATTACTAGGATTTATATATTTATCCCTGCCGGTATCAGCGTTGTGTACAGTCCATATAACGGTAACCCTATAAAAGTCAAATATAGTATAATATATATATATAATGAAACTACTTTATTACATATCCTATCTGCAGGTCGTATGTTAATTATTTTCTCAGAATATCATTATATTGATTATTGTACAACATTGTCTATAATCTATAATTCCATAATCCTATAATATTATTATATTATTATATATATAATCGCCCTAATAGTGAAGTATATTCTAATATTATTACTCGAATAGTTTTCACTTCATTCATCTAACGGTACACGTGTATATACCGTTGAGAGAGAAGATAAGAGTCAATTTAGTTCGGCGATTTCACGTTTCCCATTGTTATTTGTTATACCTGGATTACTCATCGACATGAAATCGAAATTTTAAGACGGTTACATCGTTTACTTACATCTAAAAGTCTTATTTGCTCACATCATATAGAGAGCTTTCTCTATGTTGATATGAATAAGTGAAATACTCATAAAGAATTATTCGCAGAAACTATATTATGTATTTAAGAAATATTTTTACTACTAGAATAAGATCTTCCCCATTTCATAAACTTGAAAATTCCCGGTGAAAAAACTTTCCATGGTCACGTTCTTGCGGTCGGGGGGAGAATCGAGTGCATTAATTATTTAGATTGTTCTCTGTATGGATTACTTAGTTCCAACCACTCATATTTTAATTAGAGTTATAATTTTAAATGTGCCTTAAAGGTAGATTTTCATTAATGTTATACACAGTGACATTACGCCCTAGTATCTTCTCTGGATATCATTACACATACCTCATAATGCCTCTTAACAGTTATACTATCTTCTTAAGTCTCCGAACAACTAATTTTCACTCCACACGTCGTGGATCAGTCTTCCTCTTTCCCAGAGATCTCATTTGATAGGTTATTATCTCTAATCACTTCGACATTACTCTTACATTGTCACTACATACCAGACGTTCCTAAATTGAAATCACATATACAAAATGTCACATATGACAATTATAACTCTTTTTAATAATTTTCTCAAGAATAATATCATAACTTATTTGGACCTGTCAAACATATAAGGTTCACTTTTAATATTATATATTTACGAGTAGCTATACGTCAGGCTATCATACCACTATCTACATATACATTAAATATAACCATAGAAAGTTATGGTATTTTGGGCAGTCTTTACTTTGGATATAGAGGACACGTGTATTCTTTAAAACAGCAAATAGCCCACAACGTCGAGAGTATGGCCGCATTGGCATTCCTAAGCGAAAGCGAATAAAGTAATAGGGGGTCGCACCTACAACCACGGGTTGAAAACGGACACATCATAATGATTCGTCACTGTTAAGTGATAATTGCGCGCTCTGCTTGACAGAAACAGCTTAGTCGAAAGATGTATACGTTTACGACTTACCGCCATCAGAGATATTACGGCTCTGTGTGCAAAAAGTTACGTTTTTACTTTTCCCTTCCGGAAAACAATGGATTTCATTGGACACCCTGTAAATTTTTTTGTAAAAATAATGGTAATAATAATAATACAAACTTCAAATAAGAATTAAAAGTTAGATATACCATTAACTTTAGGTTACTGGTTATATCTAGGTACGAGATATCACTCAAAAGTTTTATTAGTCTGTTTAAAAATTTATGGAATGTTCGCTTTCGTTTTAATTGAGATTAGTTTATCACTCTCACAGATAGAATATGGAGAAGAAATTGTGGTCTGATGTCTGTATGTCTAATTTTCCATTAATTCTTATATAACAATTATTGCGAGGATAACATATATTAATTTAATTCATGGTTGATAATATTTATTTCCAATAGAAATTTATCTAGTCGCTAAATAAAAAAAGAGACACGAAGGAGAAAGCGAGCACTTCATACATTTACATATGAAAGGATGGGTCCATATAATCATATATCATACTCACTTCCATGTAATAAATTTGGTATAACCAGAAAAATTACACAATAATAGGCGAAGATATCGATCCACGACCATCAATAGTGTCTATGCTGAAGATACTACAACTTAAGAAAGTGAATTAATATACTCTATATTAGTGTCTCTCGAGTCGCGCACTGGTCAATGCACCAAGATCATTCTTGGCGTCTACTAACCTGTGTTACAACAAATCTAGCAACCATGCCAGGTCCTAGGGGAGATGCCTCTTACTTAACTTACAACGAATGGGATGTCAGTTTGCATAACACTTGACCATTGGTATAATTGAGAGGTGACTAGGTAACTGAGAGATTGTCCAATAATATAAAAGTTTTCAAAAATCATATCATATCGGAGCCGCTTGACGATCAGCGCAGTACGGAAATAAATGGATGGTATATCATCGTAGGAGCGTATTTTCACTGTCGTATTAGTACTTACACTAAGCTAAAGCGTATTTATATGGGTCAGATTATCCATAACGTCTCTTGGTTTCTTGTTGTTTCTATTAATGTGTTTTTACCACGGAAGTGGTTCTTGAGTAGAGGTCTCTCATGCGTCCATCACGCCTACAGTGTGCATAAAAAGAAAAACTAAAATTATTATTTATTTATTGCTATATTCTCGCTCTATTTTTATTGTCGATTACGTACTGTGATTAGTTACCTCAATTGGATTAATTAGTTAGTACCACTTATTATTATTATGATTGATTGATGGTATTGATCTAGTTAGTATACTATTGAATTGCAATTATTCTATCTTATAATTATTAATTTATCTCATTAGAGTAAAGTAGCCTTTTGTAATACTCTTTTTTAGCTGGTTAACATACAGTGATGCTTGCGCGCTATTGCTTCATATTCTTTATTATTAATGGATGTAAAAGTGAGCTTTAATAGTCATTGTGTATATGGCCTGTGCTCATAGCCATGTTGGTATTGTATCAGATTTAATGAAAAATAGTTAAGACTAGCTTACTTAAAAGGCTTTAAGGCATTCACCTGATGATTAGATTCACTGCTTGTATATACACCGTGAATCTTCTATTTCTTATCATAATGATGTATTGTTCGTCTATTCACAACAGACTCAAAGGATTCGTAATTGTACACTATTTGACCTAGGCGGTAAATAAGGCATTCTGTTATTTTGCTTCCAATTGTGTACTGTAATTAACCGAAATGCAGAGTCGAATCACAAAACTCATTAATTATCAGATTCTCACTTCGATTATGTTTGCGTCTTATTTTTTATATTATATGATTTTTTTTTTTATTTAAGAAATTTATTCCCATATAAAATTTAGTAAATAGTAATTATAGCTCACCAGATAGTTTTCATGTAGATGAATACAAAATAAAGTCTTTCTACATGCATATTTGTATTGATATGTGATTGGTTACATATTACACGAAGCACACTACTCTCCCCAGACGATTTTATTCGTTTTCTCTTTCATCATCTGGCAGTCAGCCTGTCACCATATTGTTTATTTTGATTCTCATTACTTATGATATAGTATTTATAACATGATGTATAACTATGTATATTGATATGTATGTTATATGTATGTATGTTGTATGTATGTATGTTATGTATTGTTGTTTGTATTGTATGTAATGTATGTTATGTATTGTATGTATGTATGTATGTGTATGGAAAATATTTTATCATCAGCAATTATCTGTATGCTATTATGTATTGTTGTGTACTGTATTGATATGTATGTATGTAATGTATGTGATATGTATGTATGTATGTATATTGTATATGTTATTAGTATATGTTGTATATATGTTATTGATGTATTATACGTATATTCATTGTTATGATATTGTATATGTATAGTTATTGTATATATTATGCTATATGATATGTATGTATGTATGTATGTATGTTATATATGTTATGTTATGTATGTTGTTATGTTTATATAATGTATAAAATTATTATTATATTATATAATGTATGTATATGTATTATTAGGCTCACTACTATTATATATCCTATAACTTATTAACCTCATTATTCTCACGAAAATATTTTACTAACTACATTATTATTTATTTATTTTTTATATATTATTATAATTTATATTTAATAATTTATTTTATAATTATAAATATAATTTATTTATATAACTTATATATAATTCATTATATTTTACTTAATTTAAAAGTTTATAAATTATTTTACTTGAAATTTACTTTAAATATAATATGTCTTAATTATCTAAAAAATTATTCTTTAATTCATTATTAATTATATTATATTAAATATTTATATATATTATTATATTATTATATATATTAATTATTATTTTATTTGTATATTTTTATTTATTTATTTAATTTATTATTATTTAACTTATTTATATCTAGTGAGCTAGCATCGAACATCATTATGGATTATTTTTATTATTATATATATAGGTGTTGAGTTGCCTTGTTATCACACAAAATCGTATAATACTGTGTCTCTGAATATACATTAGAGTTTTTTTATTAATAGATCTTTATAAAATGTGAAGAAAGTATTGAAGTAAGAGTGGGATTGGAGGGGGTATGGTACTGTAGGTTTGTACATGTATTGGTGGTCTTAGTGGAGGCTGGCTAATTAGAGATTTGATATGATAGGAATTGGTATATAGTTATACTAATATTTATACTAGGGGGTTACTATATGATTGAAAGTGGTAGATTTGGCTGAAGGGGTGATAGACGGTGATGATATATACGTATAGTCGCCATAATTAGGTATACATTTTTATATATCTACGTTTATTACGTAATATGGAATAGGAGTAATAGTACATAGAAGACGATTTTTTAACTTAGCAGTTATATGTTTTCATTATGTTAAATTAATATAAGACTGACTTACTCTCACGTATATTACAGTTGTTTTACAGTTCTCAGAGTGACTGACGATTGTGGCTCTGTCTGGATGTTTAAGTAAATAATATGATTCAATAATGTTATGACTTTGTGATCGATCTCTCGAAATATGCCTGAACTCTACTTATAATTTCTACATTTGGTATTTTCTGTTCGATACTCCGAACTCACCTACTTATAACAAAAATTTTTCGGACTCGCGACTCCAGCAGTTATTAAAATAGTTCAATAAATTTCGATATTCATGCTTTGACTTTGAGTTTTCTAAGTTTGTTCTTGTTACATAAAAAAAATCATATCTAAGTTTTCAATCTTTATTTTTTTTTCAGACTACGTCAATTTAAGAATTAATAAAAATACCACTTTTCCTATTGAAATACTAATCCCTAATGCTATTATCGGATAAATATAACAGTATAGCTCAAGTATGGTGTGCAGATATTCTCGCATCTCACTAGCATAATTTTATCTCTACCCGCATTCGCATGAATTATTTACTTGGCGGATAGCGGGATAGTATAACTTTTACCTTACATTTAAAGGGGTATAATAAATGTTTTACCTTACATTTATAGGTAACGTGCAGATTGTATAATAATATATAATATAGTATTAATTATATATTATATAATTATATTATATGATTATATGATTCCGGAAGTTTTATAAATGAGATATATAATTAATATCTCAAGATTATGAGTTACATTGATATATACATAATAATAGACCCTAGTAATATGCTAATGTGATCAGTATTCCCTTTATATCATACATTCTCTATTATAAGTAGCTTAACTATTTATAAAATTAAACATATTTAGTAAATCCTTATTATAAAGAGCTTATAATATCTAAAATTTTTTTTAATTTATATTTTTTTATATAGATTAGTTTATGGTATAACACTCAAATATTTGTATATTTGAAATTTTTAAATCTAGGTCGTTTAAGAAATATATTGTAATCCATAAGCTTCAAAGGATACATCACTTAAGATGTCACGCATCTGAGAAAGGGATATAATAAATAGGAATATTTTATTGGAATCGATCGTCTGTATTATAATAATAAAAAATGAACTTTATATATATTTAAAAGGTTCTTTTTATTCAATAATTTATTATATATTATTATTTAATATATTATTATATATATTAATAATCAGTATTATATATATGTATATATTATAATATATATTATTATATATCCTTATATATATATTTATATTACTATATTTAATATATATTAATAATTAAATCTCCTTTGGTGGGCATACTGTAATAAGGTCACATATTCCTACACTCCTATGGATGTAGATAGAAATATTAGCTTTGTCACATACGTAATCTATTTCTCATATTGTGGGTAAGGTTAGAGATATATGTTGAGTGAATAGGCAGTCAAAAATGACGGGTTAGGAAAGAGACGAAAAGCCCTGAACTCGACCACTTTATAGAAATGCTGTGCAAGAGGAACCAACTCAAACTCAGAATGTGACGATATCCACAACTGTAATTCACACCCCGTGGTATATTAAGTTCTCTGCCTCTGAACTTTCACTCAACTTTGGTAAACAATTTCTTCTTTACTTTATTTTCTTTTTACTTTGGTAATCTAATTTCTTCTTTACCTTTATCAACTTTAATATTTCATTTGCTTTGTAAGCAGCTGTTGAAGTCTTCACTTTAAATTTCTATTAATTATCTCTGACTGTAATAATATAAATTGAGTGACATCTCCAATCTGTTCCTAAATTGTTGATTCCTATTGCTTTTATTATTATTCCTATTGTTTATCTTATTATTCTCTATATTTAAGCTCTCAGCTTCCGAAATATCCAAAATGTTCGTATAAAATATATTAGTTTTTCTTCATATTTAAAGTAACAATATGGTGAAAATATTTATTATTAGTTTTATTCTGAACTTTATCTTAAGCTTTTCTTTTTGCTGGCAGCTGTGCTCTATTTACTTTTTCCAATGAATGTCTCATACCATTAAGGAGAGCCCTGCTGATGATCTTGTCTACTTCTTGGTCATCTATTCCTCGGCATTTTGGTCAATCTCTTGCTGTAGAGTTGGATAATGTTCAATTGGTCGACACTTTCAAACTGATCGGGGAAAATGGTCGACAGATTTTTTGTAAAATTGTCGACCATTTTCCCTGTCGACCATTTTCCCTGTCGACCATTTTCCCTGTCGCCCATTTTCCTGTCGACGCATTTTTCCCTGTCGACCATTTGGGACTAGCCTCATCAGCTGGATATGTCGAAAGCGCCTTTTAGTTTAAAAAGTACCTAGGTTAAAATATGAAACATATTTGTGCTTTCTAATCTCACTTCACTATTATTTTCTTCTCATCTTCGAGTACTTTTTTACTCGTTGGATTTCGTATTTTCTCGTTTATCGCACGGTCGATCAGTCGGTCTATTGTATATATCATCCTTCTAAGAAGTGTACTACCCTCTCGTTTTTCTTTCTTGTTTAAATACCATTAAGCAAATGTGGTGTTTCCCTACTATAGCGTTCCGATCTGTTATTCTATCACCACTCTTTCATCTTTATACTTCACTCTCTATACACTCATTAATTAAGCATTATTCTTTCCACTTCCATATACTTATTAAACTTTCTTCATTATCTATTCATGACGACTTCTTTCATCATTTCTTCTTCTTTCATTTCTTCTCTATAATTTTCTTCCTATCATCCTCACACTTAGATATACCTTACTCATATATATTATTATAAGAGGTACTTATTAAACTTAGCTAATTTATAATACTCAATCCCTTACTGGAACTATATAAAATATATTTCACCTCTCACATTAATAAACGGCTATGTTAGACATAATCTATTTCATATTCCAGGGATTCTAATCACAATCCTCTTCTCATCCTCATTACTATTTGATTACATTATTGATCAATCACCAGTAAGATTTCTATCTATATCTTAACGGGATTTAACCATTTCTCAATACTTTCTTACATTGCTATTATATATATTATACCATATTTAATTACTCTTAACTATTATCGTAGGTTATAATTACATCCTGCAATATAAATAACCTAATTTATTGCATTCTTGTACTTACCCTTTATATATATACTACACACATAATATTCATCTCTGTCACAATGTATTATGCAGAATTTTTGTAGTGTTTCCTATATATCAGTATACTACACTCTTCACTACTCACTTACACATTCATTATTCACTAAAATCAGTAAAAATAACTACAATCTCCGATATTATATAAACATTATTGTGTCATGCTGTAAGCTTTTCATACATAAAAGATTTATACATCGCATATCTCATGTCTATACATACCCTACATTGGCATTTCACTTGAGTGTTTGGTTTTTTTGAATTGGTGTCATAAAAGCAAGCTATGTAAACCTAATTTAATATGGTGCTCATAGTAAACTGCGTTAATATCCTGAAAGCTAGTCAATCCCGTCCTTTTCATATGTCATGTTCAACCAACTTAAATTCCAGACGTCGATTCTTCAAGCAGGAAGAAAAGGTGTTTAGAGCTAATATTCCCTTTCGCATGTTTTTACACGCTGTCATGACAAGCGCTATATAAATTTGTTATCATTGATATCTACATGTTTGTCCTGAACGTTATAATAGAATTAAGTTACCTGATACTCTTAACAATTGATACACATTGCCAGATCCAACGAAATCTGCCATTATAGTGCTCTGGCCTAGAATACACTAACATACTTATAGGTCTATTTTATAGTAGCCAATTTTACCAAATATACCAACCTAGCTCAAATTAATTTTAACTCTTATTTCTATTATGTTAAGACACAAATATCTCCTTTCTATTATATATATATATTATCACACCCTTATACTTAATTGTATTATATACAGTAAAATTGCTTTTTTATTACAACTTATATATATTACGGCAAGAATGTGTTCTTTGTAGCAACACTTCGAGCATTACACACAAAACACACTTATTTACGCATTCGTACAGAAGTACATATTAACGATCATTGTGTATTACAGTAAGAATATGTTCTTT
>JABUQX010066210.1:0-17500 GCA_015478945.1 Trachelipus rathkii
AAGCTATTCAGGAAATATAAAAGTTTTAATTTAAATATTTTTTTAAATTTATTGTTAAGAGAAAGCTTATTAATTAAAGATTTTGAGCGGATTAAAGAAATTTAATACTAACTGCATATATAAGAATTATATATATTAATTATATATATATTATATAAATTGTATATATATATAGTATATATATATATATATATATATTATATATATGAGTATGTATTATATATTATATATATATATATATATATTATATATATAGTATATATATTATATATATTATTTTATAATAAATATATATATATTTATATATAATTAATATATATTATTATATATATATATATATACTATATATATGATATATATTTATATTTATATATATATATATAATTTTTATATATATAAAGTAATTGTTATATATATATATATTTATATATATTTTTATAAGTATTATACTATTATATTATATATAAATATATATTATACTATATATATATATTATATATATATAACATATATATATATATATATATATTATATATATATATTTATAGTATATATACTAATATATATATATATATATATATATATATATATATATAATTATATATATATATATATATATATATATATATATATAAATATATATATAGTATATATATATATTATATATATGATATATATAATATATATATGTATATATATTAGTATTATAGTTTAAGGTATATATATAATATAATATATATAGTATATATATATATTATAATATTAATATAATATATATATATATATATATAGTATATATATATATTATATAGGTTTAAAAAAGGCCTAGGAAATGTTGAGAACTTATCACGTTAGATAAAGGGTTATTGTTAATTTAATTACATATAAGAAATCAGTCTTATATATTAATGATATATATGAGTATAATTTAAATATGTATATTATATAATATATATATAGTAGTATATATATATATATATATATATATATATATATATATATATGTACTATAATTATTTATATATTTATATATATATATATATAATATATTATATCTATCATATATTATTATTATTATCTATAGTATATATACTATATATATATATTATAGTATATATATTTATAAGTTATAGTATATGATTTATATATATATATAGTATTTAGTACTAGTATATATATATATATATATATTAATATATATATATGATATAATATATATTATATATACTATATATATATATACTAGTTATGAATATATAAGACTATAGTATATAATAGTATATATATATATATGTTATATAGGTATTTAAAAAGGCCTAGGATAATGTTGAGAAACTACAAGTTAGATAAAGGTTATTGTTAATTCATTACATAATAAGAACAGTCTTCTAAATAGTAGGAGCGTAAGCTTTCAGTCTTTACTAGACCCTCCTTCAGACGCTATTGGTGGAAGACTGAATAAAATTTATAAAATGAATGTAGTAGTTAAAGTTTGGAAGTAACCAATTTCACATTCCTGAACAATATATTAAATTACGTGGTAATTTCTCGCTAAGGGACCATCGAACGAAAAAAAAACGCAGGTTTTTTTGTTGAATTAATAAAAAAAAAATAAATAAAAATAAATTAATAAATAATAAATAAATAAATAATAAAAAAATAAATAATAAATAAATAAATAAATAAATAATAAAAAATAAATAAATAAATAAAAATAAATAAATCAATTAAAAAATTAAAATTAAAATTTAAAAAAAAAATTAAAAATTAAAATTAAGAAAGAAAAATAAAAAAAAGGTAACTAAAATAATAAGTGTATTATATTTAAATAAATAGTTTGCGCGATGATATCTCTGTTTCTTCGGCTTGTTTGTTTGTCACACACAAGTCAAGCGACGCCGTCAGCCTGGAAATCGGGCGGTTCCGGACGAGTGCACCCCTTTGGAGAAGGGTGCTGGTTCCTTTCAGATAGGAAATTTTCTTAGAGGTAGAAAACACGATGTGCGTAAGAGGAAGAAGAAGAAGGAAAAGAGGAGGGAATGAGGAAGGAGGAGAAGGAGGAGATGAGCGAAGGAAGGACGAAGGAAGAAAGGGAAGACGGAGGAAGAATGGGTGTTCTAGGGAAAACCCACCCCGGAGGAGGATCCCCAACTGAAATAAATGGTAAAGTTTAAAATGCACGGGTGGGAAGAAGGATGGAGAAAGGAGACAAAGAAGGAGACAGAGTTGGTACATGCGCACCGGTGCTGGAGCGGGTGCGGTGGCTTGAGTTTGTAAGCTCCGTTGTAGCACAAGGACTTGACATTGTCTATTTTCAAAATCTCGTTTCTTTTATAAACGTTAACTAAAATATATAGTTTCGGCTCCTAATTTATTTTAAAAATGTTTTATTTTATAAGGTTACATAAGTATTAATTTACATTTATTTTTAATATTTTTTAAATTTTATGTTTCATTTTAATTTTTTTAATTACCTTTTAAATTTTTTTTGTTTTCTTTTTTAACAAATTTTATTCTTTTTAGTTTATAACTTAAAAAAAAATTTGCATTTTTAACATACCCTAAAAGCAGTAAATTCAGTAAATCAAGTTAATCAATACTGTCTTTCCAGATACCACCTCAATACAATCTATGATATTGATCTATTGAATCTATTTGATCTATTGTTCTATTGATCTTTGATTGCATGTCATATTTTTATAACTTAATAAATTGTTATGTTTACATACACTAAAAAGTATATTCCTTCCATCAGGTAAAGCTGTAAATAAATAAAATTCCACAAATCGGTGAATCCAGTATTCAAGTCAGATATCAGTGAATAGCAGTAATCTGTAAAATCAGTTAATCAAAACTACTCCATCCGCCACCCTCTCCTACGCCTGCCATTATGCTATTGATCTATTGATGCTACGTTGATCTATTGATTCAAGGTGCATCATTTTGTATAACATTGAAATATAAAACTTTTATTTATTTTGTTATTTTTCTTTTAAACATTTTTGTTTTTACTAAAAAAATTATTCATTTATGTTTATAACTTTAAAAAAATTGCATTTTTTACATACTCTAAGCAGTAAATCGGTAAATCAGTAATCAAACTACCCTCCAGGCACCCTCCTACCCATTCGTGGTCTATTTGATCCTATTGATCTATTGATTCATGGTCATATATTTTGGTTAACATAACAAAACCTTATTAATTTGGCGGAGAATGCGGAAATCACAAGCTATTTCAAGCAGTTCCTTGTTCATTTAATGTTTATAAACTTTAATATAACATTGAATTATACAAACCGAAAAACAGGTAATCAGTAAATCAGCTGAAATCAAACTACCACACTTTCTGTCCCTCCGTGATCTAGTTGGGATAGCTATTGAGTCTATTGATCTATTGATTATTGATTCAAGTCATATTTTTTTATTTAAAATTGTTATGTTTTTCATACCTAAATCAGTAAATCAGTAAATCAGTAAATCAAGACATCCAACCACCCTTCTGTCCATGAGGCCGTGATTCTATTGATCTAATTGATCTATTGATCTCTATTGATTCAAGTCAATATTTTTTTGTATTAATTGTTGTATGTTTACATACGCTAAATTCAGAAATTCAGTTAATCAAACCAAGCCTACCGAACTCCTACCTCTCCATGATCTATTGATTCTGCTATTGAGGGACATGTCTATTGATTCAAGTCATTTTTCTTTAGTATAAATAAGTTGTTCAAATATAAAAGTTAGTGAAAAAGAAAAGCTTTTGATTTTTAAAGCGTTTATAACATAAAGGCAAACCTTTTCTTATTCATTATATTATCCGAAAATCCATATGGAGGAAAGTTTTATTAAAAGAAAATATTATTTAAAAAACATAATATTGAAATATTAATCAGTATTATGCACCACATAAATTAGATGATAGGTTTGTACAGGAAACATAAGCGTCTTACATATTGAATCATTATTTATATTTTATAAAAGATGTTACATAATGATTACTAAACATAAAATCTGAAGAGATTGCGCAGGAGAGTCTAAGGAACCATATAAAACATTCATTTTGATTCTTATGTTGATGGACATCAGGCTTGATGCAGATGTCCCATATGCCTCGATACATGTCGAAGGGCGAGTGTTTGATGATAAGGATCAGGAGTTGGTATCTACAAAGCTTTCGAGACAAGAGACAAAGTGTCAATGGTACAGGGTGAGATAACTAGAAAATCTTCTTTCGTTTCTAAAAGCATTTAATATTTCTTCTTCAGTATCAGTATGTTATATGTCAAGGATTATATTCGTACTCGAGTAATTCTCGATGAATTGGGATTCAATGTCCAATACACAGAATCTCGTAGATTTGAGATTGTCAAATTGTCGTTGTCAAATTATTTAGATTCTCATAATCTAGATGTTTGGGTGCCCTTGTTCTAGGATAATTGATGAGAATGATAAGCATTCAAGCTGAAAGATAGCATGTGAGATCGTAATCGCATATAAATTACTGTTTGATCGAGCGCGTAGTCGTTGAGAATCAAACATCCTGTACCGTTATCAGATGCTAAGATACAGTATGTTAAGCAATAAAACTCGTGAAAAATGACGCGAACATTGAGAGATGGGGAGTCCTTCATATATTCATATTCACTAAAGTCACGACCGGTATGGTTGACCATGAATCAACTGATAGCAAACTGGATACTTGTACGGGCCGGAAATTGGTGTGAATTTAAAGGCGGACTATTCCATAGCATGGCCTGCAATAAGCATCGTGTTCTGATTCCGAATTCGGAGCATGAAATCCGTTAAGCCCTTGGTATGTGCGGATGTTAGGTATATTGAATAACTACGATTTAGAGACTTGGTAAAGTGTAAAAATTTTAAATACCTCTATTCTCCGATTAATTAGATATTTTGCGTATCGGTCCAAAGGGATTTCTCTATTTTCCGCATATTGTGTTAAATTGGAGATTAAATTACACTTTAGGCTACATATAGGATAACATCGCGCAGTAATGTTGCACTAAATAAAGAGGCTTTCGGAAGGGTTTGATAAGATTGTGGGCTAAAAGTGCATCTGTAAGAACATTTAAGGGCAAAGTGTCAAGGTGTAGATCTAGGTTAAGGGTCCGCTGGATGCGGGTGATCCATTGAAATGATTAGAAATTAAGTCTTTCTTGAAGAGAATTAGTATTCAGCCGTTTTTACACGTCCAGTTAATGGATTATGAAACGTGTTATTTTTTTAGACTTAACAGCGCTCGCGTTCTATGTTTCTCTACATCCTTTTAAAAATATATTATTGAGAAGCGCCATGCATTGCCAGGGATTGGAAAGATACTCTAAGCATCTAGTAGAATCATTTTAAGTAAGGAGTTTTCGTATAAACTTCGATATGGGGTAAAACCTCGCAGTCTCGATGCTCCTAGAAGAAGTTTCGATTTAAAACACCTCAGTATGTTAAACCAGTATACAGGAAATTTGTCATCGGGTTACTACGTGATCGGTTCGCTGTGAGATCTGATCCATCTTCGTTTACTAATTTCACTTTCAAATATATAAAAACACAGATTAAAAAGGGTCAAGATATTGGTCAGAAGTGATGGGATTTGAATATAGAGAGAGGTTCCAATGTCAGTATTTTGTGATCGGCGTGAAAGCGGGGTTTAATTACACAAATAAGATATTTGGAAAAGCTCACTCACTGCTGTCTGTTGTAGGGTTCAGCTGAGAATAGATCAATTCACTCTTACAGAAGCAGTCTGGGCCTCTGGAGGGATGGAGGAAATGCATCTGTGCTGGTGCAGTAGTCCCTGAACGTATAACCTGAAGAGAGATTCTGTTTAACATTCTTATAATAACGAAATAGATACGGTTGTCATTAATTTATATTATACGGTAAAAAAGTTACCACTATATCATTATTAGAGAGCATACACATCAGAAACACTTTTTCTTTAATGTACCTTTCCTAATTCCTCTTTACAGGTTTTTTAAGACGGTGACTATACACTTGAGCCAGTCATCTTACGTCGTTTTTTCGTTTAACATCATTAACATTTCATAATGAAGCATCGCTAGGGTCGACGTTTTTTGACAGCTGTTCGAGGATTGACACCTGTTCATAATATCCTGGAAAGTATCTATAACTGTCCTAGCTGCTTTTTTTAGCGAGGTATTTACCTCCTGATATTTAAACAAAGGGATAGCACGTCTGAACAACGAAGCAAAAAATCCACTTAACCATATCCTCGCATTCTTGAACCCTGAAGACCTTTTCCACTTTCCTTATTATTTAATAGTTTCATTTACCTAGGGACTTCCTTCTATAAGTACTTTACACAGCTGCTGTCACATTGTGAATGATATGGCTTGCCTTTCACGGTCTCTTATATAAATACGAATCCAACTCAGTTGGTCTTACTCAACGGTAAGTAGTGAACATTTGGAAATGTTACGACTTTACGACTTTTTAGAAAAATGAACTACTCTTAAAAAGAGGCTTTAGTATCTCCTACAACTGATGGTCTACAATATCTGTATAAACATAGGCCATACCTGGATCCTGGAACATCTTAGAAGGCATGCACTTACAAAAGTGTAATGAACTCATCAGTGTGCAAATTTTTTGAGACCATACTCTTCCATCGTGGTATAGTAACGTATTGATCCTTTGAGATGTTTTGATATCGTTATTTCTCATTATTGAGTCTGCATGTGAGTAACAACAATTACGAAACCAGGTTGAAGGGTGGAAAATAATAAACTTATTCTATCAAGTTCACATGAGTTTGAGATTTTAAGGTGATTAACACTTTATCTTCGTTAAACGGATTTAATTAACCAAGAAACACTAAATCTTTACATAACTGACTTGCTTCAATTTTTTGTTTAAGTCGGCCTTCGTTTGATGATCCCTGCAACAGTTTTTTTTAATACATTTTTAACATATCCAACATTTCTAATATATCGAAAACGCCAAATATGAATCAGGCCTATTCCTCTATATCGGCGTCGAGAATTATTTCACTAATCACTTGCTTCATCACATTTCTCGTTCGAGTTTTATAGGACTCAATAACTCTGAAGTAAAGTCTGATATTTTATTTTTCCGGATATAAGTCCATAGAAGCCGATGAAGGCAGCGTTAAATAGAAATGATCTTCATCTCCATGTTCACTAAGTAAACTGATCAACTGTTTCTTAATTTCACCTAGCTTTATATAACTATTAACTTGCGCTGGGGTAATCCTACCCATTTGACAAGATACTGGTTATTTACCTTTTCTTTAGATCCTAACTATTTTTTCTATTTTATGTACATTACTCTCGGAATCAAACGTATTTTCTGTATTTCCTGGTTTATAGAACCCTCCTTTTATTTGTTTCCCATCTAAATCTTCAAGATAGTATATTTTAACCCGTCTCTGGGAATTCTCTGATTGTATCTACTTTCAAAACTTTCGATTTTTTTTTTTTTTTGACCATCCTGCTTCATACCCTTTTCTGAATTTTTCATCAGTCCTGGATACTTCATATTCTTAGTTCTGGTAATGCTGTGTTATCTTTATTTTTCCCTTTGTGTTGATAGGTAAGGGTTTTGTCTTCACCATCTCTAGAGGGGTCTTTCTTAAGTGTTCTATGATAAGACTTATTATAAGAAGTAAGCCAAGTCCTGCAGTATATCTATATATTTAAATGTATTCATTTTCGTGAAATATCTATGCATTCTTTCTTTTATAGTTCTTTGCACTCTTTCAACTATTGCAGCTTTATTAACTGAAAATGTGTTGTAGTACCCTATATCATACTTTGTAACTATGTCTTGAAACTCCTTACCTAAAAATTCTTGACCTTTATCTGTCCACATCATTTGAGGATATCTATTATCCTCATTTATAATTTCTCTGACTGCTGTAGCAACAGTTTTCGACTTTTTATCTTTTAAAGCCTTTAACCATAAATACCTGGAATATACATCTATCACAAAAAAGAATGTATTGATACCGCCTCATTGTAAGAATTTATATTTGTATCATTTCTCCGTCTAAATCTATAACTGCAGAAGTTATCTAAATGTGAGGGCTATCCGGTTCTTTCATGTTGGAACGAATTTTTTTTCCGGATAGGTTCTATGCACGAGTAAAGCATCCTCGCCCTTGTAATATTTTTTCAGTTTTTTTTTATTAATGTGTTTAAACTTTAGAAGCGCCTGTGAAGCAGCTCCCATAACTGTATAGGCTGTTTCCAAAACATCAAAGTGAATATTAATCGACCGCCTCCTTAGCCTCCATGACTAAATGACATTAACAATAAAAATTATTTCATTTATACTGAAAGGTGGTATTTAACAATGTAAATAATGAAATTTTTATTTTAACTAATAATATTACTTATGTTTTCTTTACAAGTCTAAAAACATTAGCAGATGTATACAGAAGAGATAACATAACTTTATATAAATTTATTTTAAATTACAAACAATCAATCATATAATAAAGTCCAATAAATATTAGGAACTAATCATTTTTGAAGCATGGACTGTTTTTCTTTCTTAATTCTATCTAACTTGACTAACTTGAGCGTAATGTGATTTTCTACCTTAAACTTTAAATCTGGTCCGATGCAAAAAAGAAGGTACGCAGAAGGATCGCATCTGGTCTTAGGAGACATTGGAATATTAATCCCCGATCCGCTAATCTTTGTTTATTCTGGAATTAAGGTTCTCTTGTGGAAAATAATAGTACTGAAGTTCTTTTTGATCCTTTCCACCTTGTTCAAGGAGCCTTCATTCGCAATCACGCGAGAGAATCGGATATCAAACACAATATTCGAACCACTGATTGTTTTCCGTAATAATGATTTGATCCGAGCTCGTTCCATGTAATTGGATCTTTTAAAAATTTATGTAGAGCTTAAACCCGTTTTTCTTACTTCCTCCTTGGTACAGCTTCCTTGAGGGACATGGTTTAAAATTTCCTTCTTTTCTTTCACTTCAATCTTAGTATCTTTTGCTAGAGCTGAATCTTCCTTGGTGAATTTAACAAAGCTTTTAGATCTACTAATTTTTGTATAGCATTTTGATATTGGATTCTTTTTCATGAATGTTAACATCAGAGTTCAATATTTGATGCAGTTCCTTCTCGTAATTATTTATCTGTTCCACTTGCGGATCATATAAACTCCAAAGGTTGCCTGTTAGCAACTGTTGAAAAGGGTTATACCCGATCTGTTGTTCTTACTGTTTGTTGTTGTTGTTGTTGTTGCTGTTGCTCGTTGGTGTTGTTGTTGATTTGTTGTCTGTTGTTCGCTAGGTGCCTGTTGTTGTTGTTAGTTGTGTTGCTGTTGATTGTTTTGGTTTGTTGTTGTTTGTTGTTAGTTGGTTTGTTGTTGTTGTTGTAGAGGTAGGTTTCCTGTAAATAGAATTTCATCTTCTCATAATCGCTGTAGGGTAAAACCACTACCTTCTTTAATCATTGAGCAAGCCACTTAGTTATCAAAGGGCTATAACCGGAAAGAGTAAGGATAAGGAAACACCTCCCGCCTTTCTGTAATAGGCTTCTTTTATTTTTTAAGCTTTTTAACGTTACCGAGCAAAGTTATTTAATGATGCTTCCTATGACGACGCAGCTTTACATTCTGAGGTCTGTTTTAAAGGAACATTTCCTTTTATACAGATTTAGGCATACTTCGGTATAACATTGTATGATTTTTTCATCTTCCATAGTATAGGTCCTTACGTTTTTCAGAAGGTTTCAAAGGTTTTTTTATAATTTTCCTCATAAGAGGTAAACTAATACTGCTAGTAGAGTAATCATTATTCTTGGCGTATGTATACTGGTCTCAGTCTCGTGCTTGACTTTGGAGTAGTTAGGTAAAGATATTTGTACGCAGTACACTCTATGCGTGTTCTTAGAATGAAGCTCACAGAGTAAATAACCGTGAGGTACTAGATGTAACTTCTTTTATATACTTTATAGGAACTCTTTACGTTGAGTAGGGAAGCATTTGGTTCAGCCACAACCATGACCTGAATCATATCTTCTTTGCCCAACAAGATTAAATTACTGTGTGTTTAAAGACCATCACGCAATATACTTATTCTGATGAAATACTTCTAACGTTATAAAAATAACTTGTGATTGTTCTAAATGATGAAGTAAACTGTGAAAGTTTTCAGCTATATCTCATTCAATTTATGCATCAAATCATCAAGGATTAATAATTTTTGACCTGAGGGAAAACATTGAAGAGCTTTTATATCTATAAACCTTCGTGAATTGGGATTCCAATCTTGTAAATCACTAAACTTTTTTTTGGTTAAATACTGTAGCACCATAATGATATTTAAACAAGGTTTGCTGTTCGAAGATCTCAACCTCTTTTAAATATTTAATAACAGATAAAGTTTTCCCGCAGCCTGTAGGACCAGACACAAGACACGTAGCTGGAGCACCGGAGCATAAATTTACCAAACGGACCATTCTAGATTGACTACCTGAACACTAAAATGAATAAGATGAAGGTCTGCACTTATGTTATAAACGGCTTTAAATAAAAACTTGTTTTTCTTTTCCCGACTTATTTATCCAAAGAACTTATTTATACTAAAGAAAAATAATGCCACTGATCAATGATCAATAGAATCAGTAGATCAATTAGATCATGGACAGGGTAAGGGAGGTTGGGGTTGGTTGGGTTTGATTAACTGATTTCTTGGTATTTAGCGGTACTGTAATAACATAACGAATCTTCAATAAAATAAATATATGACTTAAAACAGTCAGATCAATAGACTCAATAGATCAATAGATCAATAGATCAATACAGATCAATAGATCATCGAATGGACAGGGGGTTGGTTGGATGGTGGTTTCGATTTACTGATTTACTGATTTACTGATTTTAAGGGTATGTAAAACATAAAAAATTTTAATAAAAATATTGGGCTTGAAATCAATAGAATCAATAGGAATCAATAGGATCAATCATCAATAGATCAAATAGATCACGAATGGGTAGGAGGGTAGTGGGGAGAACAGTTTTACTGATTTACTGCGTTAGGGTATGTAAAACATAACAATTTTAATAAAAAATATGACTGAATCATGGATAAATAGATCAGTGTGGGTATAAGGGTGCTGGGAGGGCAGTTTGGGATTAACTGATTACTGATTTACTGCTTTTGGGTATGTTAAAAACATCAACAATCTTTAATAAAAATATGACCTTGAATCAGTATTTCATAGATCAATAGATCAATAGATCAATAGATCAATAGATCATAGATGGGTATGAGGGTGTCTGGAAGACAGTTTGATTAACTGATTTACTGATTACTGCTTTAGGGTATGGTAAAAATGCAGATTTTTTACAGTTATAACATAAAAAGAATAAAAATTTTTAAAAAGAAAATTACGAATAAATTTAAAAAGTAATTAAAAAATTAAAATTGAAAAAAAATTAAAAACATAAAAAGAATAATGTAAGATGAAACTTATAACTTTAAAATCCAAAGACCTTAAATAAATTTAGGACAAACTAATATTTTAGTATGACTGTTTATAAAAAGAAAACGAGATTTTAAAATAGACAATGTCAAGTCTGGGGCTAAACGAATGTTTACAAACTCAGCACCGCACCGGCTCCAGCACCGGTGCCTGTACCAACTCTGTCTCCTTCTTCCTTCGCCTTCCTCCATCTTCTCTATGCACTCCGTGCATTTCTACCTTCGATTGTTATTTAGTATGGGACCCTCCTCCGGGGGAGATTTCCAAAAGCACGGACCAACTCTTCTACCTACTGTTTATCGTGCTGATATCACTGCTCCGTTTCTTCCTTCTTTTCCTCTCCTTCACTTCTTTCTCCTTCCTCATTCCTCCTTCTTCTTCCTTCCTTCTTCTTTCTCTTCTGTCTCCGTGCATTTCTACCTTCTAAGAAAATTTCCTATCTGGAAGGAACCAGCACACCCTTCTCCGAAAGGGTGCACTCGTCCGGAACCGCCATTCCAGGCTGACGGCGGCGGTACAAACAAACAACCGAAAATAGAGATATCATCGCGCAAACTATTTATTAAATATTAAAATTATATTTTAATTTTTTTTTTTTTTTTTTTTTTTATTTTTAATTTTTAATTTTTTTTTTAAAATTTTAATTTTAATTTTTTTTTTTTTTTTTTTTTTTTTTTTTTTTTTTTTTTTTTTTTTTTTTTTTTTTTTTTTATTTATTTTTTATTTATTATTTATTTTATTTATTTTTTATTTATTTTAATTATTTATTTTTTATTTTATTTATTTATTTTTTTTTTTTTATTAATTCGAAAAAAACCTGCGGTTTTTTTCGTCGGTCGAAGGGGAAGAAATTCCCACGGTAATTAACTCCCGGGCGATCGATCGTTTCGGCGTTAGGCTTATTTGGCCGTCAATACCGTACTTTAACTACTGTCTGGCAAAGCATCTCTTGTGCTAAAGCAGAGGTTCTCAAATGTATTATTAAAAAAGTTAAAATAATATAAATGGAAATAATTTAGTTAAATTTAATTTTGATATTTTTGAAAAAAGGTGTGGTGTGCATTATGTTGTTTAAGGTGGGGTCAAAAGTATTATCTCCTTTTAATTGTTAAAAGTTTGGAAAATTTTGTATGAAAGGGAATTTCAATAATTTTCCGTTTTGTCGGATCTAAAACTTGTAAGATGGGTATCATTCTATTGATGTTAATGTTGTGGTTTTGTAGGGTTCTATGCAGTGTGAGTGACGAGTTTTGTGAGTCAAGAGTAAGGTCATGTTTATGTTGGGATCGGCGTCTAATAAAGTCATTTGTCTCTTCTATGTAACAGGAATTACAATTGGGCATGGGATTTTGTAAACACATTGTGAGATGTTGTTTACATGTTGTTAGCATAAGTTCGAACATAAATTAAAATTTTTACAACTAGTTATAATGGTGTACTTTATTACTTCCCACGCTAAACACAGTGAGAAAGTATGTTATAATAGTTGTACAAGATATAAAAAGCTAACCCTCATTCAAATATATACGTATATATTTGTGGGCATTTAATAATACGCATAAACATACAAAGCATTTCAATGAGGTTAAAAGAATAAAAAATAAAATAAAGTAAAAGTACTTTCAAATGCAAGCATATCTAATTATGTCTGAAGACATAAGTATACATACAAACATTTGATGGCAAAAATAGTATACATGAAATGCAAAGAATATTCAAATACAAGCATATCTGGTTACATCCGAAGATCTAAACATACATACAAATATTTGAATACATTTAATACAAAAAATGTTTATACATAACTATTGATATAGAACAATTGATTTATTCACAAGTTAAATAGGCTACATCGGTCGAACCGTTGAATCCAAGGAAAGGTCCAGTTTAAGGCGTTTCTAATGTATCCATGATTTGATCAATGCGCATGGAAATAGTTTCCAAAGATGTAGTTACGAAAGAAACATTGCGCGACAATGTAGAGGTGAAGTTTCCTGAATTTTAGGTCCTTTATTTGAAAGATTTCTTCATAAATAAAAGGGAGAGGGCACAAACCTATTTAGAATTCGAAAAGGAATCTGAGTTCTTAGTGGAATACAAAAATGTGTTTCGGCCCATAATCCAAACTTAAATTGATGAAAGAAATCCATACCGAAAAGGAAGTTTACTATGTCTAACGATGAATCCTCGAACTATGATATTTGTGAAATGATGAAGACCATAATACAAAATTAATTGAAAATGAAAATTGAAGTTCGAATCCATAATGTTCATTTGCTTGAGTCCTCTTCTCGGAGTGTTCTGATTGGGAATTTTAGTATTATTGTAGTTTTTCGTTTTCTTCATTTTGTTTGTTTTTCTTTGGTTATAAGGAGCTGATTGAAGTTCTGGGTGTTTTTCTCCTGGTTCACAATTATATAGGGATGACTTGCTGTGGTGGTGGCTTCTTTTGAGAGCAACTCTCTATATAGATAATGATTGGGGTTTAAAAATCCATATTTTAATTGAGGTATTCATTCAATATAATGATAATAAAAGATGCCCGTTGCTGAGATACTCTCTCTCAAATTCTTGAATAGTCTTGGATTAGCCAAATGTTTTGCCTCCGTTTCCCGGCGTTTTTTCGTTCTTGAGTTTTGCGAGTCGAAGATTTGGCTTCTCGATAGCTTAGCCGGCTGTTTACCTTCCAAGTTGAGATTTAAATTTCTTGTTTTCCGGTGATTGATTTTCAGAGAGAGGTAGTAAGTCTAGAATTTTGAGTTTAGTGATTCTTATGAGTGAGTATCTCGACAAGGCGGATTTATATATTATTTCATTTCGACTTATGCTAAAATTTGCTTGCGCAAATTTTAGCATAAGTTCGAACATAAATTTAAATTTTTATAAATAATTATAATGGAATACTACATTACTTCCCACTCTAAACACGGAGTGAGAAGATATGTAATAATAGTTATACAAAATATAAAAGCTAATCATCATTCAAATGTAATCATTTTTGAATGCATTCGTAAAATGCGCGCAAACATACTAAACATTTCAATGAGGTTAAAAGAATAATGAATAAAATAAAGTAAAAGTACTTTCAAATGCAAGCATATCTAATTATGTCCAAAGGCATAAGTACACATACAAACATTTGAATGTATAAAAATACATAATGTTTTAATTAAATATTTAAATTAAATATATCGCACATAAGTTTGCTTGGAGGATGTCACTTGACGTCTTGGATTTCGACTTAAATTCTTCTTCTGTTGGCACTGAATGTCGATTGAATAGTTGAATAACAAGGAATGGTATGGAAACACAGAACAAGATGGAAGAAGAATCTCCACAGAACAGACGGATGGCAGGAAAGAAGGGAGGCGCCACAGCGAACTAGTCTGGAGTTGCTAAAACATCAACACAAAACTTCATGTTGCGGCACAGCAACCCCTTGTGCTACAGGGGCGTCTTAAAGGAGATAGCACGCGAGTTGAAAAGTTCCCTCGAGCACCTGCCGCTACGGTACCTTTATAGAAAGAGATTTAAAGCACCAAAATCGCGCCGCAAAGATAGAGAGTCTTAGTGAACTAGAAAGTTACAGGACAGTTATAAGTCTTTTTAGCTTTGACTCGACCCTTGATACTGGAGTACTTGTTAATGAGAAAAAAGTCTCGCAGTCTAACAGAACTCCCAGTTTCTTTTGAGGCCGCGCCTAGCATACCATTGTGATGTGAGGTTCCAAGATATTTTTTTGTTATGTTAAGGCCAAGGATGTTTATATTGTCAACGGGAGAGACGAGAGAACCGTCGAAAGAGATAGGAAAGTTAAGAAAAGTTGTCTTAGAGAGGGAGATTTGTGAAAGTTTGGGTTTTTAAAGAATTAAATTTCCCAAGGTTGGAGGACGACCCCACCCGGAAATTCAATCCAGATCAGCGAGAATGGGAATCGGAAAGATTTAAGATTGAGAGGCAATTCTAGAGTAAAGCAAGGAGCAGATTTGGAATGAGTTGAAGAATTGAAGGGTCGATGTCATCGGCATATTGAGTGGATAGAAGTTAGATGTTGCCCGGTGAGAAGATCATTATAAAAGTAGGAATAAAGTAGGGATTAAAACAAGAACCTGAGGAACACACTATTGTACAGAAAAGGAGAAGAATCGCCCATCAAACAACAGCCGATATTGATACGATTTGAAATGAAAACTAGACATAAGGTTAGGCAAAGAGAAGAGTAAACAAAGGAGGGGAGCGTTGGAGAGTAGTTTGACGCGTGCCTATACCGGTCAAAAGCTTTGGATATGTCAAGGCCACCTACGCAAGTCTTCCCGTAGTTCCTGAAGGCGGAAAACCATAAAATCAGTAGATAGGAAAGCTATATCTCTAGTAGGACCTCGAGCTGCCGAAATGCTTCGAAACTGGTGATCCGAGAAAAGAAGTGATGAGATTTCCAGGATGATCTAAGAAATGAGAGTGGAGAAGAGTTTCAAGATCTTAGATGATTACAAGTAAGAGCTATAGGGGCGATAGTTGAAGGATCAGAGTGGCTTCCTTTTTTCGGAATAGGTTGACATTGGCGTGCTTCCAACACTGAGGGAAAGTTTTAGTATTGAGACATAGAGAATATAGTTGAACGAGGGCGGGGTGATAGCGCGGAAGCACACTCCCTCCAAAACTGCGGGGAGGGAAATGCCATCCGGGCCACCTGCCTTCCTAACGTTCGTAAATTTCAAGAGCCCATGCACCCGATCAAATGTAATGACAGGCAAAGGCATAGAACACCTGAGAGGAGAAGTAGGAGGATAAGGAATGCAGAATCGTCCAGGGTAGAGTTAGAGGAAAATAGGGAGGCGAAAGAGATTGGCCTTTTCAGTTGGAGAATTAGCAACAGTACCATCAGATCCGGAATAAGAGGAGGAAAAGACAGATTTACAGAAGTTGGTAGAGATGTTTTTGGCAAGAGGCAAGAAAGATTTGTCAGTAGGAGAACCAGGGAGGTTAGCGCACTTTCGTTTGATGAACAGCCCGCTTTGCTTGCTCGTAAGAGTATCCTGCAATCTGATTTCTAGCTGGAATTGAAAATACAAGAGTGATAAAGGAAAACCGATAATTTTTCACCTCCCATACGCACTGTTCTCTAGCTTGAATGGCCAGAGAACAAGCACGATGAACATGGATTATGAGGAGAGAAAGAGTTTAGTCGGAAGAAGGATTTACGAAACCTGCTCATCCAACAAGCGATTATAGCATCCCACCTTATCGGCCAATGAAGATCGAAGGCGTCACCAGAGACAAAGCAGTCATTCCAATTATGGTTAGCGTAGAAGCAACGCAATGCCCCCCCAATCGGCCAGATCAAAGTGCCAGAAAAACGCGTAGGCAGGTGGTAGCTGTTGGAGAGAAGTATTAACATTAAGAGATATAAGGTTGTGGGTCAGTTTACCGAATGGAGCTGAAGAGATGAAGTGTGTTTATAGAGAGAAAGACTGTGGTTGAAATAGGGTTCAAGTGTGTTCAGAATGGGTTTTGGGGACGATCCGGAATGTGGGGTGTCGTTTAAATAGGCTCCAGACGTTGAGGATGCTAAATATTGATTCGGCCCTGCAGTCCCCAAACTAAAATAGATATGGAGAGGTCCCCATCAGTCAGTGTTGTGTACATTGAAATCCCCTAAATAGAGGACCTCAGTTTTTGGATGAGAAGATATACAGTCTCGTGAGAAGTGGTAAGATATTCAAAAAAGGCGTGAAAATCTCTGTTCTGTTAGGAGAACAGTAGCAGAAGCACAAGATTATTGTAGTAGAAGGAAGAAAGATTTAAGCCACAGAACATCGAAGTTAGGAGATTCGAGATTCTCGAGACGTGTTACAGGAGTGTTTATGTTTACATAGGCACATACTCCACCCTTTAGACGGAAATTATGAAATAAGTTATAGTTAGATATATTAAACGAGTTAGAGGATGAATTCTTACTATATGGGTCTCAGACAAGGACAAAAGGTTAGGGTT
>JABUQX010066210.1:45000-47592 GCA_015478945.1 Trachelipus rathkii
TCCAACAAAGTATGATTTGTTTCTTACGAGAGTGGAGCAGCAGAAGAAAATGTTGTACAGCGGATACCATTTTGTTCTTAGAATAAGGGGTTTTCAGCGCATGGAGCTTGCTAAGAGAATCAGAATAAATGACATAAGAGCTGTCTTGGTTAAGGAATAAAATTCGAGAAAGGACAATCATTATGGCTAATAATTCTGCAGTCAAAATTGAAGGATGAGAGGGAGGAAATGGGAGAGGTTGTGGTCAAGAAAGACAGCAGACGCACCAGCTCTTTCCCCTGTTTTAGAGCCGTCAGTAAGCAGAAGAATAAATTCACCGTGAACTGTAAATTGAGACCGGAATGATGCCTTTAGCAAGGTAGTAGGGTAGCTAGATTTAGAGAGAGAGGTCAGGACCAAGCAAATGAAATAGCCCAGGCGTATACCTTTATTTATTTTGCAAAGGGGTGTTTAAGAAATTAAGGATGCTATAAACTGTGTTTACAAATGGTCAGTAATTAGGATTCTGAGGTATCTCCCGAAGAATCTGTGTCAGAGCAGACGGTTTTGAGGTTTGAAAGCGAAGATAGCTTGTGCACATCATGTATTCCCTTCAAGACTCACCGAAGGAACGATCGAAAGGTCCCATGGGAGATACGGATCGCCTCGTTTTGGATGGGATCTAACAGGTGTAGTAGAGTTTGGGAGGAATAACCATATACCACACAATCATAGTCCAGCTTCGATCTGATTAGGGCGATATAGAGACGTGAAAGGGATTTGAAATCAGCACCACAAGATTTTGAGGCGAGATGTACGTAATAGGTCAAGCACCCAATGACATGTCGTTTTAAGGAGTTTATGTGATTATGTTAAGTGGTCATCTAGGACAAATGGGCGAACCATAAAAGGTTGGGTTCGCAGGAAGAATGTGACAAGCTCTTCGATTCCCTTTCTTCTTAAAAATTACTGCTGATGTTTTGGTGGGTGAGAAATGGAGGACATGGGAGTTACTCTATTGTGAAATATTCTCAACAGCTAGTTGAAGTTGCCGTTCAATAAAACACCGGTACAGGCTTTATATAGCGCAAGGTCATCAACATAAAGAGAAAAATTGACCGTCGCTGGGATAGAAGTAGCGATGTCATTAAATCGAGAGCAAATAGTAATACACTTAGAACACTACCCTGAGGAACGACTTCATCCAGAGTAAAGTGGCGTGATAAAATAGAAGAGCACCAAACCTGGATGGATCAATTTGAAAGAAGGCATTTAATGAAAAGAGGGAGATGTCCACGGAAACCGACAGAATGGCATTTAAGGAGAATCTCAGCTCTCCACCTTGTGTCATAAGCTTTTTCAGGGTCAAAGAAGATACCAAGAACCATCCCACCAGTTGAGAAGGCTTTCCGGATGTCATGATCAAGTTTTAACAAGGGATCCGCGGTAGAGCGATCTTCGCAGAAACTAAACTGAAAGTTTGAGAAAACCTGGCGACTCTCCAGAACAGAGAGAAGGCGGTCTGAAACGATTTTTTTCCATTAATTTATAGGAATGGCAGGTCAGAAAAATTGATCTTTGGTTGTCCGCCAACTTCGGATCTTTCAAAGGTTAGGGGATAGAAATTACAAAAGCTGTTGTCCAAATAGTTAAAAAAGATGATTTGATCCAGATTCTGTTATACAGATCCAGCAAAAATGCTAGTGCCGAGGGGTGGATATGAAGGAGCATAATGGATGAAATAAGTCCTGGCCAAGGGCACCGTCTTTGATATTCGCCAGTGCAGTTTAATACTCTGCAAGTGTAAAAGACGGTTATAGGTATGATCTTCCCATTTTGCTGTTGAAACGTCTGGCAGTGCAGTGTTAGTTCTCAATTTTTGAAAGGCTACAGGATAGTGAAAGAGCATCCGTTATAACCTAATGGATCTGCAACAGAAGCAGGAGCAGAGGTTGTGTAGGTTATATCAGGCCCATAACGGAGGACTGTGGGTGAGAAGTTGTTGGAGCGACGATATATTTTCTGTGCAATATTCTACACTAAAGGAAGGGGAGTTGTGGAGTGGACATTTAAAATATAAGTTCGAAAATATTGTGTAAGTGTTTGACGATTAATTTGCCGAGATCTCGCCACAGCTGCTTTAAAAATAATCTGGTTTGGGATGGTACGAGTCCTTTTGCATTGCCTGTAGAGTTTCATCTTCTTTCGGTTAGCTTGTGCGAAATTTAAGGATCACCAAGATTCTGGAAGAAGTGGGAGGCGTCAGCAGTCGGAAACTGCTTATTGAAGGGAGAAAGTGGGATAGCTATGGCCTTATAATATAATATACTATATATATCTTATATATATATATATAATACTATATATATATATTATATATATATATAATTATATAATATATATATATATTATATATAATATATATATATATATATATATATATATATATATATATATATATATAATAATATATATATATAATATATATAATAATATAATATATTAATATATATATATATATATTAATTATATTATATATATATTATATATATATATATATATAATATATATATATTATTATATATATATTATATATATATATATATTATATAC
>JABUQX010066211.1:0-7500 GCA_015478945.1 Trachelipus rathkii
ATAGGTTTATTTTACACATGTATACAAACAGAAGTAGAAGAGTTATGGTTATTTACATTCATCCAGTTATCCGAGTTAAGTAAGGGGATAGCTTTAGGATTTAAGAGGGCAGATAGTAGACACCAGTACTATTTGATGTATGCTTTTTAAGTAAGTAATTTCTTTACATAAACTGTTTATCTATCCGTGAGGATGTTCCGGATACAGTAAGTATACACAGAGGATAACAACCACGACGGAAATAGACAATCTTTGATTATATTATGATATTATATAATTATATATTATGGTGACTTTGTTTATATAATAGTCACGAGTTGGGTTAATACAAGTTCAAATATTGTTTTAACTTAGTTAAAGAACGTTGAAAAATTAATTAATTACAAGGAAACTATACAGGTAAGAAACTATACTAATTAACTGAAGAATTAATATTAAACTAAATAATAAATGAATATATAATAAATAAATTAAATATTAAATATATTAATTAAATTAATGAAATAAATTAATATATATATATACATATAGTATATAATATAATAATATATATTATTTATTAATTATTTATTAATTATTATATTATAATTATTAATTATTATTATTATATTATTATAATTATTATTATTATTATTATTATTTTGATTACTATTATATAAATCATAATTATTATATTTATTGAGAACTTATTCTCACTTTAGTTGATCCGATTCCATATTGACGTGATTCCTATTTGCTGGAGATATTAAAGAGATTTGGTATTTTTTATATTCAGCATTAGTCAGAAATTAAAATAATAAGTTTTTAATTGTTTCACACTTAATGGTTTATTGTCAGATCGTATATAAACAACTTTCAAAACGCTTCATTTTGGGTATTTTAACATAGTTGGGAATGAAGGTTTCCAATTACCCTGATTAATTATGGATTGGATATGTATTGGTGATTTTTTGGTTCCAGAACCTTGAAGAGTTATATAATTGAAGTAAACACGTATATCATGTTTATGAATGGGGACAGGATTAAGTGATTGTTAGCTAAATAAAAGTTAAAGATAGCAAGTTTTATAGTTCCAGAATAGGTATATGTAAAGATAGATTTGTTAGTAAACAAAAGGCAATTTGAAATTATTTAGAGATTTAATTTATTATTTTGGGAGTTCGTAAAGATCTTTTTATTGGAAGAATCACCCACTATGCAGGAGACAGAATCTGGGCGTTGCTATTTGGTCACACAGTGGAATTAAAATCGACTTTATTAGACCGCTTAATTTTCATCAAACGCGCATATCTGGGAGCTGAGCATTATTTATGATTATAAATGCCTACATTATAATTCTTAAGGAACGGCAAAAACAAGCACTCGAGTATACTACCTCAATTTGCCCAGAGGGCCGAGGTTTACTTATATCATGTATAGTTTCAGTCTGTATCTCACCTCATTGTTGATACGGTTGAGTAGATGATAGTACTATCCTATTAAAGAATATAGAATAATAATAGTTTATGCATAATAGCAAAATATTGAACTAAGGTATACAAATCTTATGTTAGTGTTGAACATTTTGATTAATCGTAAAAGGACAATGTATATCTCAACTACAGCAACAAGTAGTTAATTTTAAATTAACGGATAGGTCTCTAATTATGAATCGTCGTGTCACATTACTTTATTAAAACATTATATTGTTAAGACTCACGAACATCAAAAGAAAATAGCATAATATTAAATAGTCAACAACACATCTAGAGATAAAAGTGGATTAAATTAAGTATACACGTTAATTTATACATAAATTCAGTTAATTATTATAACCATGGTTTAGCGTTCAGAAAGTTAATATATATAAAAAAATCTTTGCATAAAAAATATTTAAATTTATTTACCATAGAAGTAACTTCTTTTGGACAATTTTTTTTGACAAATAATAAATTTTACAAAGTTTTTCATAATTTTAATAGCAATATACAATAGTCTGTAATGCGAATTTGACATCAAGAAACTTTATATATATATATGTTAATTTTATTATATATATATAAGTTATAATATTTATATGATTTATTAATATTAATATTATATAAATATATTCTGTATATATAGTTATAAGTATATGTTATTATTATTATATAGTATATATATATATATTATATATATATATGTATAGATAGTATAAATATTAATAATATTATATTATATAATATAATATATATATATATACATAGTATATAGTATTATTATATAATATATAATTATTATTATTATTAATATAATATAATATAATTAATATATAATATTTTATTGGATATATTAATACTAATTATATATATATATATATATTATATATATATTATATAATTAATATTAAATTATATATATTATATTAATATATATTATATATATATATATTAGTATATATTATATTAATTATATATAGTATATATATATATATTATGTAATTAATTTATATTATATTAGTATATATATTATAGTATAATATATAATATATATATATATAAAATATTATATATACTGGTAATAATTATATATATATATTATAAATATATATATATTAATTAATTAAATATATATATTATTATATATATTATATAATATATACTATATATATAAATATATATTATATATATTATTAATATATATATTAATATATATATTATATATATTTTACTGGTATATATATATAATATACATATAATAATATATTATATAATATATATAAATACTTATACTTTGACCGTAATACAGAATATAATTTTATGTGATAAATATACCCTTGACATAACATAATAACATCTTGTATGATTATCGACACATTAAATATTTACACAATTAATAAAAACTTTATAATAACTTAAAATTTTATTACGATTTCTAGCAACTAAATACATTATAAAGGCCTCTTGTCAGATATTTAAGTTATATGGACAAGTAAACGTGAGAAGATACATTACAAAAGAAAAAGGGTAAACTTTAAAACACTCGGTATATGACTGTAAGTACGCTATCACCTATTTTAAACTGGCGGTTAATGCAGTTTAATTTTATCAATATATATATATTATATATATATAATAATATAAATATTATATATATTATATATGTATATAATATATATATTAATTATAATATATTATATTTATTATATATATATATTATATTAATATTATAATATATTATTTATGTATATAATATATTATATATAATATTTATTATAATATATATATATATATATTAATATTATATATATATATATATATCTACTATTAATTATTAATAATATAATATATATATATATTATATAGTATATAATATATATATATATATATATATAGTGGAAGTTGTGGGAGTATGTTATTGTTATTGATTTTGTTATTATTATGTTGTGTTTATGTAGGGTGTGGTGATATATATTTATTATTATATAAATATTAACATATTAAAATACTATATATTATAATTATATAATATATTATATAATATATATATATATATTACTATAATATATATATTATTATAATTTATATATTATAATATATATATATTAATAATATAATATATATAATTTATATATTAATATTATATAGTATATATATATATATAATTTATATATATATAATTAATGATATATTATTATTAATATATAATAATATATATATATATATATATATATATTATAAATATTATATATTAAATATATAATTATATATGATTTTAATACCTAGAGTAATATTAAATAATAAATATTTATATTACTATTATATATATTAATATATTATTATTATAATATATTATATTATATATTATATATATATATATAATATATATAATATATTATAATATTATATATATATATATATAATTTAATATATATATATATATATATATATTATTATATATATAAATAAATATTAAAATTTATATATATATATGATATATAATAATTCTAATATATATATATATATATATTATATTATATTATTATATAATTATATATATATATATATTTAATATATATTATATTATATATATATATTATATAATTATATATTATTATAATATATAATACTATATAAATATATTATATATATATTATATATATTATATATATAATATAATTATATATTTATATATATATTTATATAATATAATAATAAATATATAATATATTATATAATATTAATATATATAATTAATATATTATATATTATATATATAATATATATTTAACTATATTTATATATATATATAATATATATAATATAATATATAAATATAATATTAATATATATATATATAATAATATAATTATCATAATATATATTAATAATATATATAAAATATAATTTATATAATATAAATTATTAATATAAATATATATAATAAATATATATATATATAATATATATTATATATATATAATATATATATATATATATATACTTATTATATATTAATATAATATTAATATAAATATAATTATATATATATATATATATAATATATAAATATATATATATTAATACTATATATAAATATAGTTATGATATATTATTATATATATATATTTATATATATAATATATATAAATATTATATATATATTATATATATATATTAATATATTATAATATAGTATTTAATTAATTAATATAATATATATAATATAATATATATTAATATATAATATATATATATATTTATTATATTAATATATATATATATATAATTATAATATAATATAATATATATATTAATATATATATATTTATATAATATTATTATATATATATATATATTATATAATATATATATTAATAATATATTGGAAATTTATAAGGGGAACCCATAAGGGCAAAAAAATCCGGCAACCCAAGTCAGGTTTATTATGACAAAAATATTTCAGTATACTATTTTTTCACTCCATTACTATAATATTATATAATATATTATATTAATAATAGTATATTATATATATTAATATTATATATATATATATATATATAGTATATATATATGTATATAAATATATTATATATATATATATATATATTATACTTATATATAATAAATATATATATTAATATATATATATATAAATATATATAATATATATATATATGATTATTAATTATTAATTATTATATTAATATTGAAATATAGTAGTATCTGTATTATATATATTATTATATATTATATATATATAAAGTATTAATTTATATAATTATATTAATATATATATATTATAAATAATATATATATAAATATATATATTATATATATATTATATATAATATATATATATATATATATATAATATAATATAGTTAAATTATAAGCTGTAACATATAATTCGTAACTGACCTTTGAATTATTCGATATGATCGATAAATTTACGATATATCGATTCTTTGAGTTAATATATTATATTATTAATATATATATATATATTATATATATATATATTACTGTAACTATATTAATATATATATTTAATATATATAGTATATGATTATAATTATATAACTATATATATATATTATATATATATATATTTATATAATATAAATATATATTAATATATATATATATATATATATAATTAAATTAATTATATAATAGTATTTAATATATATATATTAATATAATATATATATATAATCTTAATAATATAATATAATATATATATATATTATTAAAATTATTACAAATGGTTTTTAAGAGATTAATATAGAGTACGAATATATTGTTGCGAATAAATGTCCCAAAAGTACCTCATTTTCGGATTTATTGTTTTATTGGGGTTATATATTCATCTTAAACAAGAATACCCACAGGGTAGTTACCGCTCCGATGTCAGTGAGTCGGGTCTCTCGGTAACCTCTAGGTGGACTACGGGGTGAGGAAACTATTCCTCACCCTATCCGGGGATGGACTTCCGGTTAATTACCCACACTCGCTCATTTTGGTCTCTGGAGTGCGCGGGAGGTTCCTCCGACCATCCCTTCTCCCGATTTAAGGAAATAATGAAACGTCCCACATCGCTCCGTTCACTCACCCAATTACGGGCTCGAAGCCCCCTAAATAACGGTTTATATTAATATAAGCTGATAAAAGTTTCTAAACAGTCTGCTTGTATTTCTATTAATATATATATATATATATATATATATATATATATATATTAATTATATATATATATATATATAATATATATATATATAATAATATATTATTTATTATTAAATAATATATATATTATTATTATATTATAATATATATAATAATATATATTTATTAAATATTCTATTAAATAATATATATATAATAAATATATTATATATATATTAATTATATTAATATATATATATATATTATATATATATATATATAATATATATTATATATTATATAATTAATAAATATATAGCTTACTTGGAAAAATGTTAATTATATCACTAAAATTATTATTTCCACAACCCTAGCAATTACACTACCATTAATCGATGTTTTGTTGAATGTTAGCAACTCAAAAAATATCAGAAGGCCACACTAGATTTTATTAAAAAAAAAGTCAAATAAAAATGCCATTTTAATTTTTTGAATGAAAAATTAAAGCAAATAGGTCGTTATTTAAATCCATATTTAAAGTTAATCAAAACTGACAGAGTTTGTTACCTTGAATAAATCTAAAAAATTTGGAAATAAATCTACATTAATATAATAATTAAATATATTGCGAACAGTGATTACTTGGTAGCCAGCCAATAGTTTTTACTTTATTAACATATAAAATAAAAGCTTTCCTCTCTATTAATAGTAAATTGAACAATACTTTCTTTTGAGCTTTTTTAAAAATAGTTTCTGTTCTTGTAATAATGATACTTTAGCTAATAATGAAACAATATAAACTTATAATATCATTTACGTAATTTACATTATTTGTTATAAAGTCACCCCAGCAGCCTCACATTGGCAGCTACTATGTAAAACAAAATGTATTTGCAAGATGACTAAAATTAACTTTTAATAATCATTTATTATTATTATTAACTATTGTTTTGAATAAATTTATTTAAAATAGGAAACAAAAAATTATTGTGAAGTACCATATATCACTCTTAACAGATTATGTTAAAAATTAAATGACGTTTAGTATATTTATATTCATTTTGATAATTTTTTAAATTTGAAACAGGTCAAATAATGCTCAAATTAGAATATAGGCCATGTCAACATACATCTATGTTCATTCCAATGGTGAGTATTTCCCTCGTAATATTTGTATAAATCAAAAATATCGAAATATCGAGATATCGATATTTTTGGCAAATTAATTCAGTTAAGCCTAATAATTATATATATATGGTAAAATTTATGTAAAATTTAAATTTTCCTTTCCCGTTATCTATAATATATGTTCTATTACAGTTTAAAAAGGAAAAAATATCATTAGGTTAAGCATTTACCAATTATTAAGTAA
>JABUQX010066211.1:17500-53785 GCA_015478945.1 Trachelipus rathkii
TTCAATTGTTAAATAATTATATAAAATAATTAAGGCGTAATCTAATATGGGAAAAAATTTAAATATAATATTCGGGGTTTGCAAGTGTACTATATATATTATATTATATAGATTCTATAGTAATATGATATATGGGAGGAATGTAAAGCATACTACGTACCGACCTAGTACGTCAATATTCTTTCACTACTTCACACGGCATTTGAAGTGTTAGTAGAGGCGGTCATATGAAACATTTATTACTTACGTCACCTTTAATTATGTTCATATTTATATTATATTATACTGGGTTCGCTACCTTTATACCACGCCTCAGTACACACAGAATGTTATTCCTGACGTATACTTTGTATCCCTATCACAAAAGTTGATCTTATATATAATAATACTGATCTAATATATGTTATTTTGATTATACATTATGAACAGTACCGTTAATGTGACGTTGACTTATATCCAAATATAATCAGCTTTCTATGCATACCACATCTCTTTTCCTTTGGGTGAGATTATTGTGAGGCCTTATAAGGTGGCGGGGTTGATATCTACCCGTAATGATAGTTATAATGGTCCATTAGGGTGGTAGGTTAAGGCACCACCCGTAGTAGTAACTTAGTATTAGGCCTAAGGTGGTTCGGGATTAGGCAGCTTCACGATATTATATCTATTAATTATATGGATTGTAAGGACCTTATTACAAGCTTCGAGAAGATTATCCGGTTCTGACCAACCCCCACCGGACTGTTAATGATAGTTTAACTTATATGTGTTCTTTAATGAGTGGGGGGGCGGGGTTTTAAGGACTAACCTCTTAGTTAAATAAGTTACTTATTTAAATAAGTGAATTTATTATCCATGGACATAACGACTTCTTGTCTTATGTAGTAATTATACAGTACTCAATTTTCGATCTCTTATCGTTCTAATTTTTAATCTCACCTGTTGAACATATAACTTATTTATATCTTCTTCCACTAATACCACAGCATTTTCTTATGCTATAACCAATATCTGATTAACTCTTACCTGAGCCCACAGGGGACCAGGAGAGTTCGAGGACATCTTGATTTACCATACCATTATCTTCCTTGCAAGTCTGTAGTATCCATAATAATATCCGGTATTGCTTTACATTTATTCAAAAAATAGATTTTGACGTTTGTTATGGTTAAGGGTTAGGGTTAGGTTAACAAGACTCAGTGGTTAGTAGGTACCTGTAGCTCGCATATAGCCTTCACCGTTCAAGGTAGGTTAAGATGCCCATCCTCCGAATTAGCGGATCACAATATGTAGTCTATCCAGGGTCACATAAGCGGTTGTACGGAGGTTTAGGGATTTCAGAGTAATAATAATTCTTTTTCTCACTTTGTACATGCCTTTTGTCACATTTAAGTATAAAGCGTTATGGTTTAATATTTAATAAGGTTATGGTAATTATATTTAAGTGGTTGGTAAAAGTGTATTAATGCGAGTATTATACGCAGTACGGGTTAACGGTTATCGCAGTTTTAGTGTGAGGAATGCATACTATTTGTATTATCTTTATTAAGCTTGCTTAACAGTTTACTGTTTCTAGTTAGGTTAAGTTAGGTTAGATTAAAGTTAGGTTTATGATTATTAGTGAGACTTAGGGGTACTTATTGTACTATTACCAGAAATACACACTGCGCTTCACGGGCCTAGGGGTTTATCGAAGAGTTATTTATAATTATCGCTTACAGTTATGCAGATTAATTTTAGCGCGCAAATTCACTGTACGTTATGTGTTACGGCAACAGGAAGTGATTAAGCACATAAGCATTATTTTAAGATGTATCTTTTGAACTTCTTCCTGCTTCTACCGGTGGAGAGAGATGTTTACTATTATTTAACTTTCGGTTGATACTAGTAATTGTGACATAATTATGGGAATTACTCCTATTTAACGTGCAGCTCCGTATGGTTATTTGTCTTCTCTCATGTATATGAGTATATGATCGTGATAGAAGATACTCTAAAAAGATAAGATTTATATAATAGTTCAGATCAATTTATATGGTATCTTATTAGCTTCCTTATTGTATCCATTTGAAAGTTAAAATTGCTCAACTCATACTTTTTATTGATATAGCCCCAGTTAAACGACCCACTTATAGAGGTATTCGACATTCATTTAAAGACCTATTCATATATTATATGAATACCTCTATTAAATCAGAACTCCAATTCACTATATCCTTCCACGCACTACACTTTCACACAAACTACCGCACCTCTTTATCATTAACCCTTCCCACAAGTACCTAACGCTTTACTGAACGATATAAGAATAGCCTATTTCACATTATAATTTACTTTCTTCGCGTACTCGGGTATATTTTTATCAATCTCCGGATGAGTCAGGACATACTACCTTATTGATATGGTTCGTGTTTTAATACACATTAATCTTGTTCATTATATATTAGTAATGAGGCTCGTTACCTCTTTTTTGGGCATCTATAGAATTTTAATTATTATTTAATCACTTGTATCTTAATTAAACTCCTTTTCCTTAAGTTGTATCTTTGAGATTAACAAGTCGAATTAACGATTCTTAATACTATAGTTTAATCTAGTTTCAATTGTTAATATCAATTATAATATATTACCCTCTCTTCTCTGCTTCTCTTCTTTCTTTGCATTCATCTTTATTCATATTCTCTCTCATTTTCTAATATATATATACTTTATATATAATATAATATATTATATATATATTTATTATATATATATATATATATAATATAATTAATTATAATTATAATATATATATTATTAAATATATTTATATATATATATATATAATTAATATATATATATATATATATAAATATATTAATATATTTAATATATATATATATATATATATATATAAAATTTATTATATATATATATATATATTATATCATATATATATAATATATATATTATAATATATATATATATTATATATTATATATATATAATATAGGTTAATATATATATTACTATAATATATATAGATATGATATATATATATAGTAGTACCATATATTATATATATATATCTATATTAATATATTAATATGATATTGTGTGTGTGTGGGTGTGTAGTGTGTGTATTACTGTATGTGTTAGTAGTAGTGTGTTAAGCAGATTGTTGGATGGAGGGTAGGGGGGTATTTTAGATTAATATAAATTACGATAGCTCCTGAATTTTTAGGAGTAAATTAATCGTATAAGTAGATTATTATGAGTACTTAGCGATGGGACGATTATATATTATATTCCATTTCTTCATTATTACTATTACGATCGAATTTCTATGAACTCTTCGGGTTTGAGATTCATCCTCCTTTTGAAAATTTTTAAATTAGAATTTCTGTTATATAATTTACATATTTTTATATATATTATATTATCATAAACGTTATTATATTATTTATATTATTAATTATTATTATTATTATATATTTTATATTTTATATTTATATTATTTATTATAATTATTAATATTTTATTATTATATAATTATAATTATTATATATTAATTTAATAATATTATTATTATTTATTAATTTATTATTTTTCTTTGCGGTATATTTTTATTGCTAATCTAAAGTATGAAAATTGTTTTTTCAACAGTGATGATTTATAGAAAAATACTTAAATTGATATTTATTAAGGCTCTCACCCTCTACAAGAGTTGTTATGTTGCAGATGAGATTTAGCATAATCCATGAAAAATTACAATTTAAATTTATGGCAGTTTGGATAAAGCAAAGGAAGATTTCTATACTCATTCGATAACCATCATCGATTTATTAAGAATGATTCTTCTAATTTAATATCTGAATTGATCGGATGTAAATTTCTATAATTAGTTTTAATGGTAGATTAATTAGTTTTGTATTTTAATTAAAGTCGCACCAATTCTTCAAATACAAGAACCTTGTTCAGTAGGCAGATGCTAAATACGAAAGATTTCTAATTTGTAAATACAATAATGTGCCAGTTTAAATGATATTCACGTAAAAGATGTATTAATTCTCAAGTATAATTCAATGTATAGGATTGGCTCAGTAATAATTTTATTAGTCATACATTCAATTTACTTGCATCTCGCATATATTTTAAATGAAAACCTTTCTGTAGTGGTTATCGAGAGGAGATATAAGTTGTTACAATAAATTATTGAGGACTCTATTCTTTCAATCTCTGATCTAATTAATATTTAATTTGAGTCACGACTGCTTCTAAAATTTAATAATAGCATATTTCTGACTTTGGAACTAGGCTCTCCCATGTAAGATTTTATACGGTTACTCTCCCAATATGGCTTCTTACTGTCGGCCCTTCTCTTTCCGATGAGTTTTAGGCATGTTGTATTCTTCTTCTTCTTCTCTCTCTCTTATATAATATGTTTTTATACCGCATTAATGAACTTATAATCTGTTTAGGGTCATTTAAGATGTTATGAACTAAATATTCGTTACTTCTCACTCTCTAGATTGATAAATAATAAGAAACTTATTTTCCGTAAGATCTAAGTTATAGGAGACATATAATATATATATATTATTATTATATATAGATCACAATATATATATATATATATAATATTATATATATATATATATATATAGCATCTCTAATATATATAGGTATATATACGGAAAATATGGTAAGTATATTTACCGTAAGGTAACATTAGTGTTATAAAGAGTGTATATTTACCAAGTCCTAAGTTATATTATCACGTATCATAATTAAAAATAAATGTGGGTAGTATTTAATTTTTAATTTTTTATTATATGAGAACCTATAAATTTTGAATCATTTGGCTATATATTGATATAGATTATGATTGGGAAAAAGTATGCATTTCAATTAAAATTAAATATATAATATTATATTATATTATATATTTCCTTAATAACGGAATCGTGTACATGCATTTCATTTATACTTGGCAATATTCTTTTTATAAAGAGACTTAGATTTAGAGAAAAAACCGTAAATCTTTAAATTCTAAAAACTATAATAATCATTTTTTGGACCAAAGTTCACAAACTGTTTTGAATTTTATTAAAGACTTCACTCGTTTTAACTTATACATTGAAAACGCCGTTACTTATACTATTAAATATGGAGATATATATATATATTATATATATATAATATATATATTATATATATATATATTGAATATTATATATTCATATATATTTATTGATTATATTATATATATATTATATATAATAATATATTAATATATTAATATTATATATTATTATTATATATTATTATATATAATATATATTATATTATAATATATATATTATTATATTATATTTTTATATTATATATATTATATTATATATATTATTATATATTATAATAATATATATAATATATATAATTATATATATATATATTATATATATATTAATATATATATTATACATATTTATATATATATTATATATTATATATATATATAATATATATTATATTATAATATTATATATATATATATATAGTATATATAATATAATCGGGTTATAAATATTATTATTTATGAGGATATATTCTGCCTAAACTCAGGTTTTTTATGTAATAACAGTTATATCTTATTGGGTATATATTCAGTTAACGATAAATATTAAAATTAATTTTATTAATTATAATAAATATATACTATAATAATTTTTATCTATCCTCTATAATTGGTTTCAGTATTTATATTATTAATTAATTTATTTAAGTTTTATTAAATTATTATTTTGGTTATAGAAATTAGTATTTATGGATGTTTGGTATTGATTAAAATACCCATGTATTTTAAGAGCGACACTAATCATGCGAATACCATTTAGGCGTCAAAACAACACCAAGTATGTGACCCATCGAGGGCAAAAAGGTCAGTACATCAAGATATAGCCATGACTTTTACCTCGACCTCGCGCTGCCCACACATGTTTTGGGTTGAGCTTGCGGCATTTTAAATTGGAGTTTAGGGACGAGAAACAGTGTTATATATATAAAATATAAAAGAGAATTAATAAATAAAAAAAAAAATATATATAATTTATTTATTTTCTAGAATTTCAAATATTGACATAAAATATTCATTTTAATATTTAATAACATATTATAATTTCATTAAAAAAAATATAATAATAAATTTTATTACTATATAGTAACATATTAAAAAAATTATTCCTAAAAAAATTAATAGATAGTATCTTTTCATAAATACTATGCATTACATATTCGGTGCTAACACTGCGAGAGAATGGACAATAACCAGTATAGTTTGGAGATCCTGGTAACGAGTTAATTTTAAAAGAGATATTAGCGTGAAGGATATGTAGAAAGAAAAAATTCTTTCTCAATATAAAAAAAAATATTTTATAATTTTTAGTAAAATATGAGTAAATCTTATATATATGATTTAAGAGAGTCATATTTTAGAAGAACCTTTTATATTGGTTATCATATATAATTATCGTTAAAATAAATAGACTTTTCATTAAATTTTGACTTTTTTAATTTATTCTTTTTATCTATATTATATAAAAGAATACTCAACCAAGGGTATATAATAAATCCGACACGATGGCAGGAGTCAGGGGACACTCATCTAGGCCTTACCGGGGTTAAACTACAGGGGGTAGGACTAATTAACAACCCCCATACTTCATACGTGGGAAGGGTATACTCCGTAACCCCTTATACGCTCTTATTTTGGTATTTTATTGAGGTGTCGCCGGGAGAGTAAATCCTACTCGCCACCTATCCCTCTACGATATGGATATTAGGAAAACGTCCCACCTAATGTGTTCCATCGTCGGCTCGAGCCCCACTACAATTGCCTTATATGTGTATATACTTATTTACAATATAGTTAGATAGTATGTGATATAAGTAGAAAATAGTAAATAATGATATTATTGTGCGACGGCCCGGCTGTCTACAATCTAAGTTAAGAAGACAGAAGATTTGCCAATAGATTTTTTATGGTTCGATTTTGATGTTGTATGGGAATATATTATATTATATGATATTTAATCATTTAAATCACTAACATAAATTTCTTACAAGAGTTTCAATCATAATCAAAAGGTCATCTCTTTCTGCATGTATTCCGTTTAATTGCCAGCTGTATTTCTTGGGAGATATGATCTTATTTATTCTCCCGTTTTTTTTTTTTTTTTTTACAGTTTCCGGAATATAAAATTTGGCCAGGATTCCAACAATGTATTTTCCTTTTTCCTGTAACTATTGTAGTTTTTTGAGAAATATGGATCGATGATAGCTTATGTACGCTCATATATTTCAACGCAAATAAATCAACCGAATTTATCACTACTCCATTTTTTTACCGAGGAATTTAATAAAATAAAGTATTTAAGGTATATATATTTTATATTTATTCGTAATATAATATATATATAATATATATATCGGATAAAAAAATAAAATCATTAAAGATGGGACTTTGTTATTTAATAATTATATTAAATTATAGAATATATAAAAAATGCTCATTATTAGAAAGATATAATCTTCCGATTCCCGCAAGCCTTACAGTTTAATAAATCTGAAGAGAACAATATTTACAACCTTATTTGTAATATAGTTAGTATTTTGATGTTTAAATTATATATAGAGAAAATAATCTCACTTGAAGGTATAGTATATAGTTTATAGCGTTTCCAAATATAATTGATTTAAATAAATTTGACCTTAATTGTGCAGCTCTTTCTTGTTTAGATTTTTTGTAATAATATTTGAAAACAACCCAAGTTACATAATACCACGAAGGAGGTGCTGCAACTTCAGTTCCTAACCATCTAACCTATACTTCTCCATTCACAACCAATGAGTAGTTGTTGGCTATTATATGCCATTACTTTAATATTATATATGTTATTTATATAATTATCAGTCATTTATAACAGGTAGTGGAAGGCTGCTTTCAATGATATATTTAGTTTCGGTACTTCTCGCCAAGTCTAAGTTATCTCAGTTTTTTGAGTTATCTCACTTTGTTTGATATTTATAGCACCGATTTTTGTCAATTCCGTACTTGATTTTCTGGATGGGTAGTAAGATAAATCTATGCTCATGACTATGGCATTTTGTTAAAATTTATTTACTAACTTTCAGTTAATCTGAAATATCGTGAATCATTATTACATCACAAGAAATTACTATGGGGTCATTTTAATACAGGGAGTCAAATAATAGTACATATTCTCAATTTTAGGCACTTTGCACGGGCTTTATACTAGTTTTAAATTCACACATAGGTACAAGGGTTTTTGAGTTTTTGATTTTTTTTTTTGTTTGTTTATATATATTCATTAATAACCTATTATTTGTTTATTACTTAAAGTTTTGGTTTTTTCCACTCTTAGTCTTCGAATGTAGATTTCACTTGATATCCTACAATCCTATAGTGCATTTCTCAGATGTGGAAGGGACAATGATTAAAAAATATATAGCAATTGAAATTTAGCTGAAGACGCAGATCTTCTAACTGTATATTTACGGATCCCGTAACTTTATAAATAAAGAAACATAATTGTGGAATTTTTTAGGTATATGTTCTTTAATCTATATAAATAGTAATATTCCAGTTGGTAAACCGCAATATTATGTATTTGGGCAGGGAGTTCTGGCGGTCTCACTCTGGCGTTATCTCGGGGTTGATATATCGTACAGGGTAGATACTTTTCGCTTGCGCCCGTCGGGACAGAATGGAGGCAAACTCCCCTACCCTTGCTCTCGGAAGGAGGGTCTACCGAAACACAACCCTCCTGCCTTCCTTTTGGGAAGGATGCCAATTCCGGAAGGTGACTATCCTCGGGGGTGGGTGGTTTGGAAGAATGTTTTTGGCCAGAAAAGTCTCTGGCGCGGGGGTTTCCTATTCGCGCCCCTCCGGGGCACTCCTATGGGACACGGGGCTTATTGGAAAGAGCGGTCAACACGACAGCAACTTCTGGCTCTGATCCCGACAAGTCGGCTTCGAGCCTCCCTCAATATAGATCAAAATTTGGACTTATTTTATTGTTTGTCTATATTATTTCTCTCATCTCCATTTTTTCTTGGTATTGTATTTTTATAATTTTTTTAATCAAAAATAATTTATTATGGCCTAAATTAGCCAAGCAAACTTTCCTAATACAAAACCAAACGAATTGAATCATCCGAAATAATGGTATCGTATGAAGGTTTTTTTTTTCCGGGATTGCTGTAAGTTCGTTGTGCGATACTGTGTTTATTATTTGAGTCAACTATTCTCAAATCCAGTAATATCATGTATCTTTGGAAAAAAAACTGTTTTTTATTACTGTAATTATCGGTGTTGTTCCTTGCGTTGGTGTATGTTTTTGTGACATTTATTTTAATCAGGGACGGGGAAAAGAGAGAGATTTATATTAGAGGGGCCGGGGAGGGACATCTCGTATAATACGCGGCGCACGTATTCCACAAAGTATTGGCCTTATAATTGGTTTTGTTTCTTGTATTTAGTTCGTCCGTATTTCTTTTCGAGAAATTTTCATTTCTCTAAAAACAATATTATAACAAAAATGTGATTTTTTTTGGGAAAAAGTTTTATTTAAGACCGGATAATAACTTCAAAAAATTAGATTTTGATTGCATGGTCCGGTTTTTAGAACTCACCACTGAAAATTCATTGTTTATAAGCGTAAACCAGTTCTTTTCCGCCCTTCCAAAGCGAACTGCTTCGTGGAAGTTTCTAGGGGATTATGTGGTTTTTCAAAAGATTCAGAAACTACTAAATATATTTAAACTACAAATTACAAAAAAGCTCAAATAGACATATTCCAAAATTATAATATTTTTAACATGAACTCTATAAGCCCTCTTCCGAAAACTCCGTCAAAAAACCGGAAAACACCGTCCAAAAAGGGGGCCTTGATAATATTACTAAATTTTATATCTTAAAAAATATACAATATATATATACCTAATAATACACTCAATCGTTTAGATTTTTATTCATATCACCTTATATATATATATATTTATTATACACTATGAAATTAGAATAATTATGATAGAATAAATTCCTTCTGGAAGCAAAAATTCATTTTTTTTATTATTATTCAATTGAAAACAACATGTCTAAAGTGCTAAAAATTAATTTTTATATCAAGAAGTGATATGGAAAAAAAATATCATTATACCTTATATATATTACTATATATATATTAATTTTGTTTTTTTTTTTATTAATTTCTTATAAGTATTTAATAAATTATATACCTATATTTTTTTAAAAAATTTATTAGAAGTCTGGATGGAACTTGGATCCGATTTATAAAGTCCAGATTTTGAAATAATTTTATTTATTTATGTATTTTTTATTGTATTTACCCCATACTGCAACTTTTTCAGCCTATAGCGATCTACTGAGAAATATCTAACTCTTAGACTTCGCTCCAATACCTAAAATAATATATAATATTATTATAATATTATAATATAATATATTATTAATATATATATATATTATATATATATTTATAATATATATAAGTATGTATAACGCATAGTCCCGCTTCTATTTAAGGCAGGGATACGTCTGCCATATATATATATATATATATTATTATAATATATATAACAAGTGGAATATATATCTAATATTAGTGTCTTGTCATATGATATATTGAAAAGTATCTCTACTATATGACTTTTTCCGACCTAGTATATACTGTCTTACTCAGCTTCCTTTAAAACCTTACATTAAAAAAATAAATGTCACTTTTACATCGATAAGTTCATATTTTCTCAGGTCGAACTCCCTAGCATTTAAGAAAAAAGAAGACAGTTAATCCCTGACTATTTTATTATATTTATCTATTATCACATTAATACATTAAAATAATTATTTAATTTATATAAGTTTATAATATATATAATATAATATATTTAATAGTTAAAATTAATTTAATAAAATATACATTAATACTATAATGATTTTATAATTATATTATATTTATATATAGGTATTATTTTTTATATATTATATATGTAATATATAATATATTATTAACTATATATATTATTAATATATTAATATATAATTATATTATATATAATATATATAATATATATATTATCATATTAATATATATATATATATATATTATATATATATATATATATATATATATATATATATATCTTATATATATATATATATATATATATATATATATATATATATATATATATATATATTGAAAAAGAGTGAAAAAGCGAGACTTGATAACTGATGAGACATGTTTAATTTTAATTCTTTTAGAAATGTTCCAAATACTTTCGGCTATGTTTCAAATTATTTCGTTCCGAACTAATATGACATTCACAAAAAAGCAAACAACCCGTTCTAGGGTTATTAAAGAACTTTTATTATAAATGTATGAATTACGATTGATAAATTTAGTTTTAAAAGGTCTCTGTGTTTCAGTAAAATTCACCCACCATTACCTTACGGTGACAGTGCTTCAAATCAGGGTTGCGCTTCTTTGGTGTTTATTTGATTTTTTTTTTTTTAAAAAATCAATATGTGATTTTTTTTGATTTTTTTTGATTTTTTAAATTATTTTTTCTCAGATTCGTAAAGTCACGCGATATAATATATAATTTGTACCCTGCAAATTATATTTCGCGTGACGTTACGAATCAAAAAATTAATAAATATACAAAAATCTATCCATTTCATTATTGATTGTTTTTTATTATTAAAAAAAAATAAATTATATGTAAAAAAAGTATAAATTTCAACCAAAAAATTATGACCATACACTGACTTAATAATATACACCTTTAAATAATATATCAATATATTATATTAATATTATAATGTTGTAATTATATATAACAATTATATATATATACTTTATGTACATAAATAATAAGATAAATGTAGTTTTATAAATGAAAGCCTGAAATCTAGTGTATCATTAATTTTAATTCACAATAAGCATACGATCACTGCTATATTATCATAGTATTTAAGAACGGTTAATAAGATGTAAACATATAAATTTTCATATAAAAATAGCATATCAATAACACCAAAAGGCACAAGCCTCAAGCTGATATCTCATGAGCATCTATACGAGCATAATGAAATCAGTTAACATAGAATACCTATATACAAAGAGAATGACACCTTATATTTTATATATACTTCTAAGGGATCTAGCAGTTATTGGATTGATTGATGATTGTTATGTCAGGATAAATTCTTCAGGAGTACTCCATATGCATGAAGATTAAGTTAAGATAATAATCAAATTCGTTTTAGATATCTATGACAGTATTGAGCTGTGTAAGATTATTTTGTTAAGTGATGTAGGTTCATTGAGCCATTAAAATTATTTTCTTAGTTTAGGCTTTGAAATGTCTGGAAACAATTGTTTTTTATATTTAATAAATGTATACATTGTTATAACTTTAAATTAATTCTATATGTATATATGTAAATTTAATATCTTTTGTTTTTTTAGTATGGAATTATCAATTTTGAAGTAATTTTTTTTTAGAAATTATTTATTTTGAGGTACACTTATTCTGTTTTGAGCAATTTCAAATACATTTCATCCATTATACCATACTAGATTAATTAAACGACAATTTAAAGGATGTCTTATCTTGCTTTACATTTTCACATGCTTCAATTTTTTTCCTTGATTTATGCTCTGTCATTGTTATGCATTACCGTTTATTATTGTAGTTTTATTTCTATATTTTTCTGTTCTTTGATCTCTTATGTATATTTATCTCACAATTTTCCTAGTTTTAATAATACTGTTCTGCTATAAATTCGTTTTCGGAATTTATTTTAAGTGCTGAACTTGACGAACTCAAAATTTCATTACGTTTAAATATTTTCTATTTTTTGGAATTTTATGATGATCTTAAAAGGAAATGAATCATAGAAAAAACAAAACTTGATATGAATGAAGTCATAATTTGAGCATAACCAGGATGTCAACCAGGGGGAGGATTGAAACTTTAACTTTAAATCATTTTAAATAATTTAGGTACATGTTTTATATGTATCTATGCAATTCAATTTTTATATGGTTGGGGTGATGAAAGAATTAAAGATTTGGTTAGCATAGGAGGGTCTTGGACTGATGGCAAGTTGTGTTGAGTACCTTGCTTATTTTACGCAGATGATTTTTTTGTTGCAAATCTAAGGTGTCAAGTTTAAGATTGACAGAGGTTTGGCTGGGAATACAAAATTAGAGGTCTGAAAGCTAGTGTAGATTAGAGCAAGGGGATGGTGTTAGATTAAAAGAGTCCTAAGTGTGAAATCTTGCTGGATGGTAGACAACTGGAACAAGTATCCGAGTTTAAATATTTAGTATCTTTGTACTTTCAATGTTTAGGAACTAAAACCCTATGTTTTAGGACCTACAAGCCGACTATTTTGCTATCTGGACGCCTAGGCCTTATTTAAAGAATGTTTATAGCTAACCAAAAGAAAAAGTTAAAATAAACACAAATATTTTTTAATTCACAGTTACTTACCTTTCCTGATTTTCCATTTTGATTTACATAAAAAGAATAACTTAAAAAATAATACTATATTGAGCTTAAAAATACTTTGTTAACTATTTCGCTTGACTTCACAAGCTCAAGAATAAAAAAGCAAAAAGGTTAAGGACGGAAAAAAAGCAATCTTTCGGATGGACGGAAAATTTCCATTTTCACTAGGAAATTTCAGTTTGAAAGAATATTTGACAAATCAAATAGAAAGTGAAAAACTTCCTTTTAGAAAAACTGTTGACCAAATTAAAAACGCCTTAAGCCATGCACAAGTAAGCACACATGCCCATTTCCCGCCCTGTTCCCCCAATTCTTCCCTTCTTCTTCCTTTCTCTGAAGCAACTTTTTTTTTTTTTAATTTTAAGTAAGTCTTTCCATACTATTCATATATATATATATATATTAGTTATATTATATATATAATATTATATATGATATATTATATATAATAATATATAGTATAATATATATATATATATATACATATATATGATATATACTATATAATATATATAATATATATAATATATAATATATATATAATATATATATATATAATAACATAAATATAAAAATATATTAAATATATTTATATATAAATTTTATATATATATTATTATATATATATATATATATATATATATATATATATTACGACCTACATATATTTCACATTATAATAATATTATAAATATATATATATAAACTTAATATATATAATACTATCTCACTATACCTACCGTCACAGTATATTTTATAGTAGTATGCCCAAGATTCGTTCCACACATACAATGACCGTTACTATATTGTATACCATCACTACCCTCTCTCATTATAGCGCAATGTTATATATATATATATATATATATACTAGTATCCCTATTATATTTAATATATTAAGTATATATATATATATATCCCTCATATATATATACCTAGTAGCTATATATATAGTATATATTAGTATATTATGATTATATATATAGTTACTAATATATATACTATACTATATATGCTCTGTTATATATTAGTACCTAAGCTCCTGTAATCTCCGCTCTGCGTAACGAACATCCTATGTTCGCATGAGATGGTCTTGATTAGCCTTAGTGTCTTACTAGCTATTTTACATTCAGCTCGACTAGCTAGTAGACTATCAACGCCCTCATGTCTGAGCGTTACTACTCAGGTTATATACTACCTAGAGTCTCAACTCACGGTTAGGTTAGTGACGTCATAACATAAATCTCCTTATTAACTAGTTAGCTCCTAAAGTCCCTAGCCTTGCATAGCGCGTGATTGATATATATATATTATAATTATTACGAATATATATATTTTACGTATATATGTACTCCATCACCTATATATATACGCCATTGCGGGCGTATATTATATATATTGCTATATACTATCGCTTAATATCTAAACGATTATCCCCTCTCTATATTGCTGTAGGACTATTCGGCGCCCAGCTTTCGCTATATATCATACTAAGTCTATAGATAGTTCTAACTATTTACGCTAGACTATTTATAACTATATTATATAATATATATATATATAAATAATAGATATATATACACACATACATACATACTACGAGTACATACATACATACTACATACTACATATATATATATAATATCTTATATATATATATATATATATACTATATATCTATATATATATATATATATATATATTTATATAGTATATATATAATTACATACATACATACATACAACATATTATATATTATATATATATATATATAACTTTTATATATGTATATATATATACTATATTATAGAATATATATATATATATAATATATATATATAATACACACACATATATATAATATATACTATGGATAATATATTATGATGTGTGTTTACTCTTTTAATTTTTATATAAGTAAATACATACTATATGTCTAATTATAATCACACATACCATTGATAAATATAAACATACATTTCGTAATTGCACATACCATTGCATGATTGTCATATATTACCTTTTGAAAGTGACCATTTATTTGGCAAGGATGTCAGAAATATATACTAACATTTCTATATATATATATTATATATATATATATAAGTATATATATATATATGTATATATTATATATATAATATATATATATTATATATATATATTATATATATATATATATATATATATTATAATATATATATATAATATATATATAGAATAATATATATATATACTATATATATATATCCCACCAAGTTTTGGTTAAGAGACAGTAAGCTTCAATAACCTTAAATCACCTTTTCAAGGTTTCGACCTAGTCGGTGAGATTGACACATCACACTACATTACATTATTTCACAGTAATGTCAAAGGATTCAAAAAATAATGTCAGATATAAATCTCTATGTAATGTGGCTTGATGCTAATTCTCATTCTATTGCCGCCTACTTAATGGTGCCGACGCACTTTTACACCCTGCGCTTTCGCTCTGTTATCGGCAGCGCTACACGCACTGTTCGCATCGCTTCGTTCCCAACGATCTGCTCACTACCCTTTGGACTTATCTCTTCGCCCGAGCATTACACTGATCGACGATTACCTCAACACTCAAGTATTTTGAAAGTTCCTCCATTTAACACCAAACGCAAGAGCTGTTAAGAGCCTTTGTCTCACATAAAACGGTAAGCTTAGCACTCAGTCGAGTCCCCCATCGCCGGGACGTAATGACTCGTACAGGTAGATAATCTCAGCTCAAGAGTGGTGTTTGAAAAAAAGCTAAGCACAGTCAGCATCGCGCGGTACATGCATAAATCAATGATTGGATCGGTGATCGATCGTTTTCCGCCACACACCCACAACACCCTACACACTCCTACACGCACCTACCTACACCTCACACACTTTAACACAACACATCGAATCACACACATCATATACTATATATATATAGTATATATAAAATATACTATATTGTACTCTAGTTTCAATTGTAAAGAAGATAATTTATTACTTTATATATACTATAATATAACTAACATCACTAATATAATATCACCTAAACTATAGCTTACTTGTAACTTACTTACTATAAGTCTACCATGAACCGAAGACTGAGTATATATACTATCTCACTGTATTATTGGACTCGCTATTACTCTACCAACTAATAGTCTACAGTCGTGTATATATAATATATTATTAAATAGCTACGTAGCCGATCTATAGCCGGTCCTATTCATATAATCAAGCCGCTTATGGGTTACTTAGTACTTCTATCCCTAGTATGATATATAATGATATATATATATATATATACTAGATGAATACCTATATATAAGCTATACGTATCACTATACTAGTCCGTATATAACTATACTGTAGCACTTACTGTACTTACTACTTATAGATTATATATATATATATATACTAGTATACTATGTATATTTAATATTAATAGTATATATATATAATCGTCTTTACTATCTAAGCGCCTCATTATATTCAGTGGCTGGTCGTGAAGCTCAAAAATTTCTGAGTATGGCAACTAAACCCAATATAGCACAATCCTATAACTTTTATACGTACTGTATGCCATTCAGTTACTATCACTTATTCCTTTACTTTGATATAAGATTATATATATATATATACAATTATCTCAGCTACTATATATATATATATTACAGCGGCAAGTATTTCTATATATATAATTAATATATACTGACATATTATAACCTGATTGCTTATACTATATACTACTATTACTATTATTATAACTTATTCTGATTGCATCGTACCACATTAGTATTATTTACTACGATAATATTATATATTATATACTGATATAATATGCTACCAGCATCTATTATATATACTACTGCAACTACTCGCTATAATTTATATATTACATTGTTTTGATTTAAGAGACAATGTAAGAGAATGAATATTTCCACATATTCTTAACATTTGAATTTCAATGGGCCTCACAACACTTGAAAAAGAATTTAGTCATTTTTAATGACACTTAAATCGAATACGAATTACGAATTGAGCACTATTCAATATACAAGTATTTATAAATCTAACAGCCCATATTTATTACAAACACAGTTAACACACAAAATCAGTAATAAGAATGAATTATAATAAGCTAATAAATGAAAATCATGCGCCGTTACGATATCTAGCCTCTGTCGCAACTATCAGCTATATAACACTACCTCTCCCATCCCAACCATATCCGTCTCGACGCATTACTTAACAACCTAGTCTATATATCATGAAAACGGTACAGCCTAATCGCCTGGCAGGCAGAGGCATCATACAATCGCGAGGAGGTTCGGACTCAACCGGTTTCTGTTAGACTTTGGTTTGATTGATCCGGTGTAAGTTATATTGTATAGTGCAATTCACGAATTGAAATAATTCGTGGTATAGCTCAGCTTTCATGATATCATATGTAGCATAATAACTTGATTACTAAGGGCATCCGTATAAATTATCCCTCCCGTTGTATTACATTATTCTTGTTCATGATGCATCCAAGCCTACAATACTCCATTTTATCTATTAATTCTCTCTTCTTGGCTAATTTGCCATATGTATTTAAACGGGTCATGTTTACTTATTATATAAAATACACATGGACTGATCTCTGCTAACCGCACTCCGTTCAACGAGGCAACAATTCACCTATCACGTAATTGCCCTTAGCCTCAGATGAATAAGGAAGCTATTTTTTTGACTCGACGAACAGATAACAAGTTGGTCCACGAATCCGTCACTGATTAAAAACTCAGAAGTCGCAGTAGAAATTTTATGACGTCATCTTCAGCACGCTCCCTTCTCGAATATAGCGAAATATAATTCTTTAAATTTGAAATAAAAGTATTTTATAATTCAACCTATATTATATATAATACTATTATCATAATACTATTACCTACATCGAACCCCTATATGATATATAATATATATATATAATATATATAAGTTATATCCATATCCCATATATAGTATATATATAACTATTCTGACTTGTAATTATTTATTGATCATTTAGCAAGTAGGCGTTGCCTACTCTGCCTACCCCCAAAACCCGGCACTGATATATATATATACTATATATATATTAATAGTAGTATTATAATAATATTATATATAAATATATATATATATATTATATATTATATTATATATATAACGAAAATATGCTGCTTTAGAATCCCATAACTATGGCATATTTAGAATTCATGCAGAAATTGAAACCAGAGATCTTTGCTGTAATTTTATTAATGTGAAATATGTAAAGAATACTCCATTTCTCAAAATTGATCACTATAATCCTAACTACTATACAAAGCTTGACTCTATATGCACCTGTGAATAAGCAGTAATGAAACAATTACAGAATTGAAAAATAGTCCCAAGATAAAACTCAAGATATTTGGTTCTTTTGCCAATCTTGTCTTAACTTTTACGTTGAACTTGTGACTCAATCGAAAAAAAAGTTTGACTTCTCAGATCCATTGTTTGAGGTTTTACAAGTAGTTGAGCCAGAGGTTGCTCAAAACTTTAAAGTATAAAGTTTATTGTGTGTTGTGACCAGATTTCCATTCCTAAAAGAATTACTTGATTACCAACAATTGAACAATGAATGGAAGAACAGTTCACCCATTACTAAATCATGAAGAAAAGGGGTTAACTTTGACCATGTTTGCAGAGATGTATTGGAGGAAGGTTTCCGAGCTGAAAAATTGCCACTGGTTTACCAGCATATTTTAATCTGTGGACTCTGTTGCATATTCTTCCTTTCTCAAATTTTTCGGTGGAAGGAGTTTTCAGTAGCTTGATTGACTGCAAAGGTTATCACAGGAACAAGCTGAAAACTGAAATAGTGGTAGCTCTAATAGAAGCAAAGGAGGGAATTAGAAAACAACAGGGAAGTGCTCACACTTTGAGCCTGGCTCCTCAAAGATGCTTTCTAACTCTTTATGGAATTAAGTTCATCATACTGAGGCTAGTACCGCATAATGTATATATATATATATATATATATATATATATCATATATTACGAATATACCTATTTACGATTATGGATATATCGTTACACGTTATACTATATTCACGTTATAGTACTCTTATACTATAGCCTATATAGATATATATAAGATATTATACCCTGCTACTAGTAGAACGCTATTATACTCAACACACGAATAGCTTCGGTCATGCTTAGTATATTTACTACTCTATGATATTAAAAGTCATATAGGGGATATACTAACTTATTATACAGGCATCAAGTTATATCCGCTAGATGGTTAGTACCTCTTAGTATACCGTTCTATTCGTACATTCATCCGCTACGTAATACAGTTTATATAAGACTACATTATACCTACATCTAGGCAGTTCTACGTAGTCTCGATGTATTGATATTATCTTACATGTAATGTACCTGTATACTTCCTATCTAGATCTTCTCTATAGCTTATACTATAATTGAGGTGATCAATATAAGTGTAAGGCGCTGCATCCATCGTCTCAACTACGCGTGCTGAGCTAGAGACGTCCTTCTATACGTGACTTTATCATTGTACTAATTACTATGAGTCAGTTTAGCATTGGAGCTAATCTTTAGCTCTCAATGTATAATCTTAATCAAAGGATAACAAAATATTTCTTCCAATCTCTCAATAATACAAAAGATTCGGGTCCTCGACTCGGACTCGCCTGACAAAAATCTTCAGTTCAATCGGACAACTGCTAGCTACCCCCTCAACGTCTTGACGTTGGAATGGAATATAGTATACGCGACTATTAAATCAGTTCAAAAGCGGTACACCCTTTCCCATATTTCTCGACCCATTTTCTTTTTCTTTGATAAGATTTAATTATGGAGACATAATGCAACCCCCGCAATGTTTAAAAACATTCTTAATCAAATTCACAAGTTAATTCGAAAAAATTCCTGAAATGACATGAGAACATTTAAGGAGTCATAGCTAGTTTTTTCATCAGCGCACATTAACTTCTATAGAGACAAATCCGCATTATTATTTACCGAAGTGAATTAACTTAAAGCTCTATAGAATTAAAAAAATTAGCACGCGGTTCTCCAGTCTACGTGTGGAAACAATCACCGTGTAAGCATGAATCAATTTATTCTCTCCACCTCTAAGAGAGACCCGCTTTAGATAGCCACTACTTGAGAGTACGATTTCTCCCACGTCTCCCTCAACGATCTGTAAAATAAATTGTTTTTCAATTTCATCTTTTGTGAGAATGTTATTGTAATCCTAAAGTAGTTTGACACCTTTTTCTGCAACGTCATTCACAACAACTGTCATCTCAAGTTTTTCAATTCCAATTTTTGTAACCAGGACTAACCTTCTATGTTGAAGGGTCTTTCTTTGTCGAGGAAATCGGTGCTGATAAAAAATCTTGTGAAGAAAGTTTTTGTACCAGGAGTTACAAAAAACGAAAACTCGATGTTTATAAAAGAAGAAAAATTATTTTGGTGCAGAATGTACCACTTCGGTTGATTTATTTCTTCTGCCTCTTCTTCACCCTTGTCTGCTTCCAGCGTAATTTGAGCCTCATTTGTCTTAACCGCTTTTGGAATATTGTCATCAAATAAGGAAAGCGCCACAGTTTCGAGAACTAAGTACCAGAGATGGTTGGAATTTTTTTTTTTTTGCAGCAGCATTATTTATCAGTTGACGCATGAATAGGATATCATGATAAGATGCTTTAACTATTTCTGATGACAGAAACCAGGCTCGAACGTACACTCGAGCAATAAAAATACCTATTCTTCTTAAAGAGTTCATCTCTCTATGAGACAACTGAACTTGATCTTCAAAGTGGTATATGTTGAATGCATAAATTGCCTTTGTCATCCACCTAGCATGGCTTACGGCTCCTGGTATACGAAACGATATCCCATTCTTCGGAATGCCGCCAAGAAAGGTCATCGTTAACTCAAACAATTCTTGGTAATCATCTCGATGTTGTTTCTGCGTAGAAAGATGGTGTCCAAGAAATCCAAGAATGATAGAGGGGCCTCACTAGGCACTTCATTGGTATCAGTTATGTAAACGCTCTTGTCGAGTTTCGTCCAGGTTTCTCTAAATCACTTGAAAAGCGCCATGTCTGGACCAGGAGTTGCACCCATCAGTGAGTCGAAAGAGCTCCTCAAAACTAACTCAAAAATGTGATGACGACAAGGGAGGTAAAACAGGTCACGATTGAACAATTTCTCTAGATTTGAAGAGGCACCATTTACTTGACCTGTGTTGCTTGCTGTTGTATCCCAGCAAAGTGCCTGAATTTTGTCGGTTCTACCCCACTTCACTGCTTGATAAACAGCAATGAATTCTCTTCTCCTGAAGATGTTGGGATTTCAGAACTCCAAACAATTGCTCCTTGCCTTGAAAAGTTACTATTATTGCCAGTCTATCAATCTTTTCAACACCTGTGAATACTGGGAGCAGCTTTCCATCCCAGTGGAACACAAATTCTTGACAGTTGTTTAAGTTGAATTTGTGCTTAATTTCTGTCTCGCTTCTCTAAATATTTTTCTAAGGAGTTGAAAAGAAGTGCGATTTATTGCCAGGTTTTCAGTATCACACCCGAAAGCTTCTGCAGCTGCTATTATAATATATAAACCCCATTTCGATCAGTGATTTTGCATCTATCAAAAACTTCAGAGAGACGGAGAATAAAAAACAGCATTGTACCTAGAGTTGTTGGAACTGTTGCTGCTGCTGCAATTGTTACTGTTGCTGATATTTACTGATCGATGGCAGGGGAATATTTACTGTCGTCACCACAATCACTGTTTTTGCTGCTTGATGTTGAATCGTCAGCTTTTGATATAGCAAGCAGACGTTGCAAGCTGAAAATGTTGTTCCATTTCTTCAAAGGTCTTTTTTTTCCTGGCAGCTTACATTGCAGTGCGCTCTACTGCTCTTTCTTCCTACTGTTTTAGTTTTTGATTTACATCAACCATGAAGCAAAGTCGTCCTTTTTGGCGCTGAAGCATTAAGAAATTCTTATCCTCTTTATTTTTCATCTGCCTTAAATCATCTGAATGAGCTATGTCAAGGAGATCGTCCATAATTTCAAAAAAAAAAAAAAAAAAAAAAAAAAAAAAAAAAAAAAAAAAAAAAAAAAAAATTCTTTCTCTTTCCTTGCCTGCAGTTCTAGTAAAATTTTTCTGTAAGCGTTTCTATTCATCATAGAGTTTGAATAACTTATCAAAGCAGTGGTCAATTCTTCTAGTGGGAATTCGTGTTTTTTGCCTAAAAATGGAAACTCCTTGAGTCACCAATGCTGCATTTTACATCGTTGTAAAATTTACAATTCTTACATTGAAGAAAAAAAATCGCTCAAAACTTGCCGGTTGGAAGGTATTGTGGCTCCGACGATTTCATTGGAAATGTAGCCAACATGAGGGACATAAAAATCTTTTCTTAACTTATATGACGAACTACTTAAAGGAGTTGATGTCATTTTACAAGTCTAGGAAGAACACATCACAAAAGTCACTTTACACCAGCAACACAAACAGTTCTGAAACAAAAATTGAAAGATTATTCATCAAAGACATCATCATATTCCATCTCAACGTAGTTTCATTTATTCTTTCATTTATACCTTTTTTCACACCACACAACTCTCTAATACGTTCATTCCTAATTATTTCATTTCTTCTCACACCTAGCACACCCCTAAGATTGTCCTAAGTACAATGCGTGTTCATATATATATATATATATATATATATATATATATATATATATATACCTTATGTATAATATATAAATTATATATAATTATACAGAATCCTTATAACATATATATATAGTACTTATATAGCCCAATTATCTGGCATTAGAGTCTTTATCAAGCCAAATATAAACTATATACAATTTATCATGATATATATATATATACTATATATATATTGATATAATACTAGCTATCATACGTATATTTATATAGCGTTACTATATCATAGATATACTATACTATAACTATATATATAGGTGATATTACTAGATATACTATATACTAATAATACTACATTATATATAATATATATCATAATATATCTATAATATTATATATTATATATATAATATTATGATCATAATATATACTATGCTTAAACATAATATTTATACCTAATTATCTATATATATTATATATATATATATATAGCAGTATATATCTAATACGTATATATATATATAATATAAGTATAACATACTATATATATATGTATAATATCATTAATATGATATATTACGAGTATCGGCCTCTACCTTATATATACTAGCTATTCTTGTATATACTAGGGCTATTTTATTAAGAGGGGTTGACTCCCAGGAACGGTAATAATTCAATAAAAAAATTGTAACGTAATTCTTATTATAATTTCTAGGGGGTAAATACTATTGCGAATAAAGTCAACTTAACCTAATCTAACATAACCTAAATTCGGATGCCGCGACTAGTTCCCTCGCCGAACATCAATCTGTAACCCTAATTTAACCAACCAAACCTAAGCCCCCATACCTAACCTCTAATCTCCAATCCATATTAACTGATGTTAATATAGCTGTCTTTATAAATGGTCCAGATGTAGGTACATTGATATAAGACGTCTAATGATTACCTCATACTGAATTACTCACTAGCTACGGCTAAACTATTAGCCGCTGCTAGATATTCAACCATGAACATGACTTATAGATAGTACCTGTTTCTCTAGTATATCACAAATGTATATTACATACGTGTTCAGCCTTATTAGCTTATTATGCTGCGCCTAATTTGTCGAGAATAGGGGGGTAATATAGAGGCTAATCACCCACTTACTCTACTTATATTATTGATTACCATATAACCACGCTCTGGATACATCTCATATCGAGAACTAATATGGATAGTTGCGCCTACACACTAAGTAAGGAATTAAAACGCCATGTCAGACAGTACTGGTTTAAAAGCTCACCTCTCACATCATATACGCTATATTATATATAATATAGTAGTGATGTTTTATATATGATATAAATGATATACTATATATTTAAATATATGTATATAAATATATATTTATAACTATATATATATATATTATTATATTACTTATATTTATAATATTACCATGTTATATATATATGTATACCTCTATATGTGCCTGAGTGGGTAATTCATTACGCAATATACATGTTACGATATATATAGTATAAATATAGTAATTATATAATAATCAATATATTTACTTTATCATGATACCATTAAAGAAGTAGTACGCACTATAGTATATATATACTGGATACCTATAGAATTATACCTAACCGTATTAGTATTACGTCGTATAACGCTACTAACTTATATTCTACTATACCGATTCATATATATATATATATATATTATATATATATATATATAGTTATAGTATTATACAATAGACTGATATATAGCTCTACACGGTACGTGCTATTATAGCTATCTATATTAACTACAGAAGATTATATTAACTTATATATAACATTTATTAAATTATTTAGCAATCCATATTTCTGTAGTAAATCATATATTACCCCTAAGGCTCTGATCTTAGGCACGATTATATAATGATCCATATATTATATAGTTACTTAGTACCTCATTACATTATACACTAGTATCAGTCTATTACGATCTCGTTGCGTATCTGTAAATGTATACTTGAAATAACGTCTTTCTAATTTTAATACTGTAAGCGTAACCGCTATATACTAAGTATTAGTTATATAGCTATATTATATAGCCCCAATTTACGCCCTTATAAATTAGCGCTTATTATATATATCACTAATTTAATCTATACCGTATTATCCTATAATACTTATCCCACTAATAGTAGCTAGTTAAGTACTATAATATATATATCGAACATTGATACATCTACTTATACTATATTTATATAGTTGTATTATAGGTGTGTCTATATATACCTATATCTATAATCTAAATATATACCATACTATTAACTACTACCTCTTACTACATATACTATCTCAGTACTCATCACCCCCACCTAGTATATAAGCTATAATATATTAGCTTTATTCAGGAAAAGCAATACCACAAGAGCCCTCCACATGAAAATCCTTTTTATTGCAAAAATTAAACACCAACGCTTCGGACAACTCTGATTTCCTATCATCGCTCAGGTGAATAACCTATTACAACATTAATAATAAACAATAATCTAAATGTTAACAAATAAAAAAACAGTCTTAAACAAAAACTATACATAATAATCTTAAAAATTACACAATTGACTGAAGTTTCATATTTACAACCACTCATTTTCAAGATTAAAAAACCTCGTACCATTTGCAAAAACTGCACCTTCTAAAATTTAGAAAGTATAGAAATAATGGTATTTGATTCCAAAAAAGAAAGGGGTTTAAAAAATGAACAAATAATATAAAATTTTAACTTAATTATTCCGTATTTAAGCCCCCCGGTAACTAAAAAACCAAATTGACAAGACCCCACAGGTACATAAACGCAAACTACCTTACCAGCATGTCAAACTGTTATTTCGTACAGTTTAACCATTCACGGATCGTATTCTTGATTATAAAGAATTTTCATGTGGACGGGCTCTTGTATCTTTTCCTGACTTTAAGCTTAAAAATTCCCATGCCATAGATAGCTGGCGTATCAACACGAACTATTCCCCCTATAGTACCTAGCCTAATATCTCACCCCCTAATTTATTATAATATCTAACAACTATCCATATATACTCTTATATATAGTAGGAGTTCATAGTCATGATACTATAGTCATAAATGCCGTGATATACAACTATATATAATATATATCAATATAAACTATATATAGCTATTACTATATAACTATATATCTTTACTATATATACTTGTTAATATACTTATATGAGTATTATTATATACCTATAATTAATATATATAATATAATATTATATCCTATGTAGCCTCGTACATTAGTATACTATTATATACTTATATTACTACTACTTTATTAGTAATCATGGCGGCTTCTTCAACCTACGTTGGCTGCGATTCTGCATACGACCACTTTTTTAATATTAGTAATCATAAAACTTTTTTATAGGAGGAAATTTGATATGCGATGACATTTACTTAATATGATGTAACTACAATATATACTACCAGTACTATAGTGTTGTGGTATATTATATATTATAGGGTACATATTACCCTACATTACCGACTATACTCTATATGTTATTCTACCGTATATATATAACGTATGCCTAATATTTATAGGTATAGTACATTATATATATTAACGCGCGGTATGAGAGACAAGTTATATACTATAAGCTCGATATTTTCTCGCGTTCGCAATTATAAATGCAACTTTCCTTAACGTATCTCATCGACATCTGGAACGAAATTATGTTCTTGAAAAGTTTATAGAATGATTAACATGACGCTAGAATATCGCGGAACAACTGCGTTGCAGGGTCTGGTCTCAACCTCAAGTTTTGAACCAAATAAAACGATATATAAAAACAATTTGTTCGCTTCTAAATTTCTTAATTTATATTTTTTTTTGAAGCGCAATTTCAAAAAGTTTTCAACTCATTTCATTTTATAAATATAAATGTACTATATATACTAGCGGTAATTATTATAGGTACCTATATAATTAACTATAATTACTTATACTATATAATATATTATAAATATAATATAGTACTACATTATCTATATATATTATATGTATATATATATATACTAGCGCTAGCTATAACTATGATACCCTCGTGAATATACCTTATAGCTACTTATACTATAATATATACCCATATATATAATATTATATATAGATATATCCAAAATACTATTTACTATATATATATATATAATAAATATATATAATATTATGTATCTTATATATATATTATATATAATATATATATTATAATATATATATACTACCTCATACTACACCTAATATAATATACGCATATTATATAGTAATATTAATATATATTATATATACGTATAACAATATATACTACTATATGATAAATATAATATACTAATACTATCCTTGCATATTCAATTATAATATCATTATATACTTCAGATATCCTATATAAATATAATCATAATCTATTACTCTACATATAGATAAATAGTAGTGTGGTACGCAAGATCAGCAGGTAGCCAGATTTCCAGAACCCATAGAATTTGATCTCGATCATGGGTGTATTTTATTATTTTACTGGAATGCTGGTAATATTTTTTTATTTTTTTCAGACAAATTGTATATTTTTTTAACCGTAGATTTCGATTTCGGAGCCGCGCCGGAAGCAGCGAGCCGCGGAGCCGGAGCCGATCCCGAATCCAGAGCGCTTGAGCCATTCCCGTCGACGATCGCCTTTTCACCGCAGTTTCGCGGTTTCCCCCTCTCGTATCAGTGTTTACGCTCAAAATATTCTTCGTCAGTAAATCTTTCTATACAATCACTCCCTTCAGCCTGCATCCTTGAGCCTATGACTCGCCTGAATGGTCACTTTGTAGTTTTAGATGATAAATTTTCACCCTCATGTATTAACATGACTATACATGGACATCTGTCGGTCTCATATAAATTCTCTTACCGTTCGACCTGAACAAGCAAGGGAAACATACACTGCTGAAGAAGTGAAGGGGTAAGGTCATATATCATTGTTTCTTAAAAGTGGAAAAATGATATTCAGGAGTAAATACATACAAACACACACTTCATACTCCACACATGTCACTTAATGACTCGCCCTTATATTATAGTTATATACTATATGAAATATAGTATATATATATATATTTATTTATGTCGCATCTACTATGCCTATCTAATATACACTCGCTATCAGTGCCATAAGCTACAAGCTGTATAGTATCTATAGATTACATATACTTGAACTTAACGTACGCCGTATAATACGTCGACGATACACCGTCGTACTACCTAATATATATATGACCGGTTGTAGTCTAATATGACCTACCTAACAATTTTCATCTTGTTATTATGCCTTCCGTCTTTATCCTATTTCATAATGGTCGAAGAATCTAGTCTATATATATAGCTTATAATAAGCTATATACTAGGCACACTCACGAGTTACATCGGTGCCCTGAACATATACTACATCATCCATATAATATATCAATCGGCTACTCCTAGGCGCTTTATCTTAGTACACATGCTGTGCAATCCTGTAACTACATCTATATTAGTATCCTGGGCGTGCTACCACTGCAATAGCCCGTGTGATCATTTATAACTAATACTATATCCATCTCTGTTTACTCAATACGCTCATTAGATAATATTATTATACTATAATACTCCGTAGGTTATACGATTAATATACCTAGCTGTGACTATATATATTATACATGCTTAGTACTTGAATAATCAATTGATCACGTATATACTCGAGTCATCACCACCCACGCATCACAACATCCACACGCACACCACCCACAAACCAAACATCACCCCATTTACCACTTACAGCACATTAATAGAATTTATATCATACTATTCGCCTGTAATACTAGGAATATCTGTAATATTGTTATAATACTAGCGCATTAACCTATTAAATATATATCTATACGTAGCTAATACGTCTCGCTTAGTTAGAATTAATCTACGCATACTACCTAGTATATAACACACGATCCACTGCACACACAAACACAACACATTCCTCAGCAGTACTACCTAGATACCGTTCATCACTATCAAATACCTATATATTAACTACATATATTATAGTGGAATGATATATATACGCTATTACTTCCACAGGATTTATATAGTCATACACTTGCCGTCCTTATCCATCATACTCGCCGACTACTATCCGTCTACGCGAACCCCTCTTGATCCACATGTCTTTACTACTTATATTATTGCATATTAGATATAGGCCCGATGTGACACAAGCTACACACCACACAGCACTCATAAATTCGATGTTATACCTAGATCACTAAATATCACGGCGTACGGTATATACTAACTATATATCATTTTTGAGTCTTCAAGTAATACTACTATATAAAGCTCCCTACGCTATGCATCTGCATCATAGATTCTATAATACGCTCTACTATAGTTATACATGTATATTAATAATTAGGCCGTATATATGAACACACAACACACATACACACACAACACCACACACACACACATCATCCATACATCAGTATATTATAATGGTTACTACGTAATGCATCTTATATTTATAGATCTCCTCTCATGTGCCATATATACTATATTATATATAATATTATATAACTGTATATACTATATTATATATACTATACTTATACAACATGATACTACGACTCTTGTACGTATATTGTCATTAGCTGTATAATATATCTACGCTATATACTACATAGCCTATATACTCGTATATCATTTACCGCTATAGCACTGAATATACGTATATCGCGTCTACGTATCTTTAATTCATATATTATATGATCTATATTATTATCACTATGAATTATTATTATAGTGCGGTATACATAAACGCAACTCCAGGTCGTATTACACAGTACTTGAGTACTATACTAATATACGATATATATACATTATTATATATATATACTATACTACTATATTATCATATTGTATACTGTATATATCCTATATATATACCACATTATACTACTAATAATATTTAACAATTGAGATAATTAGTGCCTCGAGTATATAATGGTCAGCACAACAGACACACGACATACACACACAGCACACACACAAACTCATACTACAGTGTAAAGTTATACCGTACTTAATTTAAGTATACGCCTGTCAGCTTAACATAATCGACAGAGTACTGCAAATACATATGAGTGATATCTATATCACGTATAGTAATTATACTTATATCTCGTATATATATATATATATATATTATATTAGATATAAATATTAATCAACATAATAGCCGATGGTGATGCAATAATTATTATATTTCTCTATTCATTATTTAATATATACATTAGTCTTCTTATGGTATTTGGTTAAAGTTAATTTTATTTGACATATTTGTTCTAGTTTATTTTTTATTTTTGTATCTTTCATTGAAATTTATTAACTTTTATTTTTCATTTCTCGACTTTCCTTTTTTTGACTGTTTTCTTGACTATCCTTTTTTTCATTGCATAATTTTTTAATTTCTACACTTTATCTTTTTATAAGTTTCAGTTTACATTTTATCATTTTAGTTTTACTTACTTTGCTTTCGAATTTAATCTTTCCTTTATTACTTTTAAAGTCTATTTTGTTTTTCTCTTTAAAGCTAACAATTTACTGCTTTTGCTTTGCTTTTATGTTTCATAACTTAAAAAAATTCGCCAGGTTTTTACATTACCTTAAGCAGTTAATCAAGTCAAATGCAGTAACTATCAAAACTGACCCTCACACCCTCCTACCCTTCTCAATTGATCTATTGAGTCTATTGATCTATTGATTCGTTAGTCTGATGCTATTCGAATCTACTTGATTCAAGTTATTTCTAAGCCTCGTATGAACATAACACAAAATACTTGTATTCATTCTTTGTTATCAACATATCGTTACATGTGTTTTCATGTTATCTTTTAACTACAAAGACTTTATTCTTTTTATGTTTAAACTCTAAAAAAACATTTGCATTATTTACAATACCTAAGACCTGAAGTAAATCCAGGTAAATCAGTCAAATCAATAATACTGGCCCTCATACCCCTCCGCTTATACAACTTACCGCATATTATATTACTTGTTCTATTGCAATCTATCCTACTCAATTGATACATCGTAACTTGATCCTCACGATGGACATGATCTAGACAGTCTACACATGATATCCTGTTCTCGAACATCACACAAATTAATACTTCGAATTCCATTCGTGTCTTTGCTTCTCTAAGATACATTCGTTTTGACTTTTATCTTATCTAAAAATTCTCTCTCATTTAGTTGTCTTTTCCGAGAGTGTGTGTTTATAATTATGATCTGTCTTTTACCTAAAATAAGTTATCTCTTTATATAGTGTGTGTACTTAACTTAAAACAACAATTTGCATCCTTTCACCATTACCTCTTAACACGCAGATACATGCATCTAGTAATATTACCAGTAACTAGTTTTAAGAACTCCGCCGCAGCTCCTCGGCTAAGTAAGCTCGCACATTTCCTTCGTCCTACCCGTTCCATATCTATTGATCGTATCGAATCTACTTGATCTATTGATCCTATTATCTTGCACAGAAGCTTGATTCAAAGTCATTATTTTGTATAACATACACAAAAAAACTTTTATTTATTTTGTATATTTGTTTCTATGTACATTATGTTTTTACTTTAAAAATTATTTCTTATTTTGTTTTATTTTTCTTTAAATATCATGTTTTACTAAAAAATTATTCTTTTTTATGTTTATAAATTAAAAAAATTTGCATATTTTACATACCTTAAAAGCAGTAAATCAGGTAAATCAGTAGAATCAAAACTTTGCCCTCCAATCCCTCATACCCCTGTATCTAATTGATCTATTATCTATTGGATCTATTGATCTAAGTTAAAGATTTCATATTTTGTATAACATAACACAAAAACTTATTTATTTGTTTTGTTTCTTTTATACATTATGTTTTTACTATAAACATTTATTGGTATTTTTGTGTAATTTGTTTTTAAAATATGATTGTTTTTACTAAAGAAATTATGCTCCATGTTTATAAGTTAAAAAAATTTGCATCAATTTACATACCTTAAAGCAGTAAATCAGTAAATCAGTAACATAAGACCCTGACAATTCCCCTCCCTCACGCCCCTCCATATCTATGATCTATTGATCGATTGATCTAGTTGATCTATTGATTCAAGTTTCATTTCGAGTATTTGTATAGCATAACACAAAAACTTTTATTTCATTTTGCTTTTTTCTTTAAAATTATGTTTTTTACTATAAAAAAATTTATTTATTTGTAATTGTTTAAATATTTTGTTTTACAAAAATTGTATTCTTCTTTATGTTTATAACCTAAAAAATTGCATATTTACATACTTAAAGCAGTAAATCATAAATCAGTAAATCAAAACTGCCCTCATACCCTCATTCCCTTCTGTGATCTATTTTTGGGGGGGGAAAATAAAATCTATTGATCAAATTTTTGATGAGATTCTATTGATCTATTGTCTATTGATCTATTGATTCAAGTCATGATTTTAAAAACATGAAATCAAAAACTTTATTTATTTTTTTTGTTTCTTTTAAACATTATGTGTTTACTATAAAAATTTATTTATTTGTGTTTAATTTAGTTTTAAATATTTTGTGTCTTACCATATATAAGACTTTATCTTTTATGTTTATAAATTCGCATCTCTCTACCACATCATTTGTCATAGATCCCTCGTGTCGAGTAGGCCCTCCTCTTCGACACAGCCAGATAAGATCGCATGCAGCATAAGCATCTGCAAATCAAACCGCTGCTCGCTCATCGGACTCCATACCCTCATACCCTTACTCTGATCTATTGATCTATTGATCTAGTGTGATCTATTGATCTATTATTCAAATAATTATTTACATATAACAGTAACCTAAATTTATATATTTGTTTTGTTTCTTTTAAATCATGTTATGTGGCAGGATAAGAACAAACTTTATTTTAATAGTAAAATTCTGTTTAATTGTTTTAAATATTTCTGAATAAGGTTTATTTTTAATCCGAATGTAGACGGAGCTGAGCCTCCAACACTAAATTTATACTACTTCCATGTTCGCTCTCGCCTCATGTGAAATCTCCGCCTGATATCCTCTATCAGCATCTAATCCGGTCAGTAAAATATAAGACTTCACCCTTCAATTACATACTTCAGCAAGCTAACGGTCACAATCTCACAGTACAAATCAGCTAATTACAATAAGGTCTCTTCTACCATACCCTCATAACTCTATCTTGTGATCTATCGACCTCTACTTATTCTAATTATCTAGAAATTATTTATATAACATAACAAACACAAAACTTTTATTTATTTTGTGTTTTCTCTTTCATACGTGTAACCATAAAAAGTTATTTGCTTTTTCTTTCATTTTCTTAAATATTTTGTTTTATTAAAAAATTTATTCTCTTTTATGATTCTATAACGTCAATAAATGGCATAGTAAAAGAAATCTTGAAAGCAGTAAATGAGCAAATCAGTAAATCAAACATGCGCCTCCATACTCTTAACACACTCTGTGATATTGATTTCTTATTGAGTCTATTCGACTCTTACTTGACTTCAGAGTACAATGTTTTTACTAATACATTAACATCAAAAACTTTTAATTGTTATTTTGTTCTGTTTCTTTAAAAGCATTATGTTCTTCTTCGTCGTTATCATAAAACATCTTATTTATCTCACTTGTATCTAAATTTGTTTAATATCTATTCATGTTATACGTATATAAAGTTTTTATTCCTCTCCATGTTAGAAATTACAACAAAAACAAATTAGACATTACAGATTTTTACAACTTCAAATGGCCTCACGATTACTGAGTAAATCTCAGTAAAATCAAACTGTCTCCTCCCATACCTATCCATGACCCTTCGCGTCCGATCTATATGTGATTCTTACTCTGCTTATCGTTCTATTCCTATCCTAATCCATCCTGACATACCTTAACTTTACCCATCCAAATATAGTATACTTTATTTAAATTGATGAAATTTCTATATCCTGATACAAGTTTTTTTTATTTTTAAATTTGGCCCAGTCTACCCAATAAGATTCCAGGCTCAATTGTTTTACCTTTTTTTTTTTAATGTTATATTTGATTTATAAATTTTTGATATTATCGGTTACTGTATTACAAAATCTTTTTATATAATCTATATTTAACAGCCCAAGAAAACTGTAAAATATAGCACAGATCCAAACGTTGTTCACGAAACTTGCCTCTTCCATAACGCTTTCATACCCTTTCTGACTATGATCTATGGCTATTGATTCTAGTGATTCAAGTCAAATGGTTAAGACATAACACAAAAACTTTTATTATTTTGTTTTGTTTCTTTAAACATCTTTGTTGTTACTATAAAAATTTATTTATTTGTTTAATTTGCTTTTAAATATTTTGTTTACTAAAAAATTATTCTTTTATTATGATTGTATTAACTTAAAAAAATGCTATTTACATACTTTAAAGCAGTAAATCAGTAAATCAGTAAATCAAACTGCCCTCCATACCCTCATACCCTTCTGGGATCTATTGATCTATTGATCTATTGATCTATTGATCTACAGATTCAATAGAATTTACGTATGGAATGACCCAAAAATTTTTTTAATTTTTGTTTTACTTTCTTTAAACATTTTTCGTCTTTTACTAAAAAATTTATTTCCTATTTACTTGTCTATAACTTAAAAAAATTTGCATAATTTACATATCTAAAGCAGTAAATCCAGTAAATCAGTAAATCAAGACATCCTCCATACCCCTCATACCCTTCTGTGTATCTCACTGATTGATCTTAGGTTGAACGCTATTGGATCCTCTATCTAGATTCAAGTCATTTCGATTGATATACACATAAACACATATACACCTTTTATCTATTTGTTTGTTTCTTTTTAAATCATTATGTGTAGCATCTGTCTATAAGAAAATATATATGCCAAATTAAAGTCCCGAACCGTTTTATAATATCTTTGTTCTTACTAAAAAATTTTATTATCTTTTATGTTTAAACTTAAAAATTTGAGATACATACCTTAAAGCCAGTTTAAATTACAGCTAGATCAATCCGGCCTAAATCAAACTGTACTCCAGCCACCCTCCTACCAACCTACCCTTCCATGTATCTATTGATCTACTTGATCTATTCTATCTACTTGATCTATTTGATTCTAATGATTCAAGATATCTCTTTTGGATACATAACATAAAAATAATATTCTTTGCTTATCTGTTGTGTTGTGTTCGTTTGATTGTTTATTGAGACATTTTTTCATTGTTTCAACGTTTCAGATGAAAATATCTACAAACACTTTTTCAAACATGATCCTAAATAATAATGCTCCCTTTAATTTTAACCTATTACATTTAATATTGGAACCTAACACATAAAATAAATTATCAATCCTAGCCCAAGATCTTCACATACAGCCATTCAGTTAACACTTAACTAAAATACAAACGTTTCAACTTACCAGCCAGAAGGTGGCATAGCTACATCTCAATCTTTACTATACACACAAACGCCCAAAATATTAATTATTATTATTATTCGCATTATTATTATTCTATTATATCTATATTATTTATTATTATTTATTAATTATATTATCATTATAATTATTATATATGTATTATTATTATTATGTTATTATTATTATTATTTATTATATTAATTAGCTACAGTATCAGTATCGGTACCGGAGGATGGGGATGGGCGAGATGAGAGTGTGAGGAGAGGAGGAGGAGAGGAGGAGGAGGATAGAGGAGGGAGGAGGAGGAGTGATAGGATTAGAGATAGGAGAAGCCAACGAAAGAACAGGCAGAGGCGCTGAGCGAGTAAAGGCGCGGAGCG
>JABUQX010066212.1:0-10000 GCA_015478945.1 Trachelipus rathkii
AAAAAGAAGAGAAGATGACGATATACTGCACAGCATAATCCAGTTTTCTGATCGATTAGGGCTACATATAAGACGTATAGGGATTTGCGATCATGCACCGCCTAAGGATTTTGAAGGTCGAGATGGAGGTACAGGTCAAGGCGCGATGACAAGTGTTTAGGTGTTAAATATTGCGGTGCATATGTTAAGTGGTCCTCTAGAATGAGTATTAAGTGGTCATCTAGGATGAGCCCTAGAAATTTGACCTGTGAAGTTACACGGATAGGCGAACCATATAAGTAGTTAATAGGAGTTTCGCTGGTAAGAAGTTGGCAAGCTTCTTCGACTCCCTTGGTTTTCTTAAAGCACTGCTGAGGGTTTTGGTGGGAGAAAAATGGAAGCCATGGAGTTAGCCCATGATGAAATATTCTCAATAGCTAGTTGAAGATGCCGTTAGAGAAAAGGCAGCCTGGCACCAGCTTTATATAATGCAAGGTCATAAATATATATATAAATATATAACCGTACACTGGGGATAGTAGGTAACAATATCATTAAATCCGAAAGCAAATAGTAGTACACTTAGAACACTACCCTGGGGAACGCCTTCATCCAGGGTAAAGTGGCGTGACAGAATAGAAGAGCACCGAACTTGGATGATCTGTTTGACAAAAGACATTTTATGAAAAGAGGGAGTTGTCCGGCGAAAACCGAGGCGAATGGAGTTTAAGGAGGACCCAGTTCCTCCACGTATGGTGTGCGTAAGCTTTTTCAAGTCAAAGAAACACCAAAGACCATGCCAACAGTTGAGAAGTGCTTCCGGATTGTCAGGTCTAGTTTTAAACAGGGGTCCGCGGTCGAGACGATTTTTGCGAAAGCCAAACTGGAAGTTTGAAAAAGCTTTGCGACTCTCCAGAACAGGAAGAAGCGGCCTGAACCCATTTTCTCCATTAATTTACAGGTATGGCAGGTCAGTGAGAATTGGTCTTTGGTTATCCGCCAGCTTCGGACTCCTTTTCCAGGTTGGGGATGAGGATACAAAAGCTGGTAGTCCCAACAATAGAGATGGAAAATGAGGATTCTGATCCAGATTTCTGTTAGTTAGCATTATCAAGCGACGTCCCGATAAGCATACCAAAAGAGTGCTGATCTATTTCAAGCGAGGCCATTCCACATATCGTTCTGGGGGGGGGGATGCAGGATATCCAATGATATTTTAATCTTAGCAATGGCCTTCGACAACCATCAGATAATAATCAGCACATAATACCTCATACCTATCATACAACACGAAATCATGTCTGGACCAATGAGCCAACAGCGAGTCTTTAGCTACTCGCCAGGTGCAGTTCTTGATACTCCCTGCGAGTTGGTATAGAGAGACGTTTGTAGGTATGATCTTCCCCTTTCGCTGTTGAAATAGTCAAGAAATTGTAACCACATGTATCGGACCCAACCTCTGATCATCATTATCTTATATATTACCCCACACATATCATATGAGAACATTAGCAGCCACAGTCAATCACATCGTACTGACGAGCATTGCGGAACCACTCGAATCTAGACCCTGAGACATCAGTATCACTATCATCATACAACTAATCCAATGACCTAGTACCTCATCACAAGACCTCAGCAGGTGACTAGACGCGAACGCACATGACACGTCGATCGCATTTTATATCAAGAGTCAGCCCATAACGGAGGACCTGTGGGTGGTTTGTTGTTGAGCGACGGAAAGATATTTTTTGTGTAATCTTTCCAACACTAAAAGGAAGGGGAGTTGTGGATTTAACAGTCGATATGTAAGTTCGAAAATATTGGTTTACGCGTTATGACGATTAATTCGCCGAGATCTTCCGCAGCTGCTTTTAAAAATGACTTCATGTTTGGGGTGTAACGAGCCTTTTTGTATTTGCCTGTACAGTTTCTTCTTCTCGCGGTTAGCTTGTGCGCACTCTTGAGACCACCAAGGGGTTGCGACCGCCTGCCTGCGGAAGATTGCGGAATGCAAGCCTCCGCTGCCCGAGATGACGACTTGCTTGAAAAAGCGAAATGCATCTGCTACAGTAAGATATACCCGGTATTGAAGGGAGAAAGTGGATTAGCTGTGGCTTGATATAAAAGGAGCCCCACTCCGCTGCGGTCGTACAGCCAGCTGAGTTAGGTTTTAAAACATGGCTATGGTACAAGGCTCATTTAAAGCTATTGGGTAATGGGTCACTGGCCAGTATAATATAAGCGGGACCAGGGTGAAAGCGATCCATCAGGGAAATGGGAACAGAAGGGAAATATCAATACAGGAAGAAGTGTGTGTATCTAGAACGTTCATATGTAGGGAGTTCTGTGTTAAGGCATCCAAGGGAAAAGGGTAAAAGATCTACAAGGATATTGGACTTAGATGAAGTGACATAGTCGCCCCATATGGGGTGGCGGAGGTTGAAGTCTCCTAGTATAATAACCGGAGAAGGGAGTTGTTTAAAAAGATCACTAAGTCGAGACCGTAGTAAATTTCAACTACTCGGAGCCAAGTAATTGCGCAGTAGTAAGGTGCGGGTAGACGATAATGAATTCTGTGCTGCTACTGTCAGTGGAAGTTTAGTTGAGAGGGACTGGAGATAGGGGACAGATTTATGAATGAGTTTTCCTGTACCTCCCCTATCATTGTCACCTCTTTCTATAGAGATTAGAGGCGCTATTTATATTCCGACGGTTGAAAGAAGTCACGATGACATAGTCGAAGTTCTTGCAAACATATGCACTTGGTGTGGGCAATATGTTTATTAGTTACAAGTTTCTTCAAATATTTTTAGGAATAGTAGCCACGACATTCCATTGAAGTGAAGGTGGCCATGCTGTATGTTGTATAATGTTATGAATGATGAATCTTTTTGAGACTATTTGCTCTATGTACTATGGGGGTTTAATCATTGAGGTAGATTCAGATGGAGAGGGAAGGTTGAGACGTGGATCTCGACGAGGAGGAGCACAAATCCTGGTGGTAAAAAATAGTCATACACCAGAGATTTGTGTTTTGCGACTTCTTTTGGAAAGGGGTTTTCAGTTTTATTTGGTGGGGGGATTTCGCCATGAATGCGAGATAAGTTGAGTTCAACCAAGTCCAACTTATTATGTTGGGTTTGATTGGTCAATAGAAGAGCAACCAAAATGCTCGTGTTTATCAATGGGAGTGGAATTAGTATCTGCCAAGTAAGCAGATTCAGAAATGTGTAAGGAATGTGGAGTTGCTTCCATGGAACTGGGAAGGAAGATGTTACCGGAAAGGTGTCATCTTTTTGAGAAGGGGTTGGGGTCATGATAAAAGAATCCAATATGGGATTCCGTTGATTGACAAGGTCCGATAACTGGAGACTTTGCCTAGTAATTCGTCGTGGGCAGTGAATTTTGGGAGATTGGAGATTTAAGGTTAGGAATGGGAACTCTGGGTCTCCCTTCATTGCCTCAATAGAACCAGAGCGCTTTAGAGCGCTTGCGGCGTTTGCGTTGGACAGTCTTCCATTCGCCCTTCTCGGAAGCGCAGGAAGTATTAGAAAGAGAGTGGTTCATCACATCAAGCTCCATTTGGGAGCTGTTTTCCATTTCATCTGTTAAGATATAGAATCCCTTGGGGAGTGCTGAGATGGGAAATTCAGAAGAAGAATTATAGGAAGACTCGGAAGAGCTATAATTATCCTGCAAACTATTAGAGGGTTTATTTGGTAGGCTGTCCGATAGCTGCGATTGCTTGGGTTACAATCTATTAAAGTAGTTGCTTTTGTCCCTTGAGTGGACTTATGGCAAGGTCTCTTCTGAGTACATTTGTTACGTTCTGGGGTTAGTGTGTTTTTGTTTAGAAATTTGGACGCTCTATATTTAAACGAATAATCTTTAGCTTGGCGAATTAATCTTTTCTTTGCGTTTGAGGGAATCTTTTTCAGGATTTGAGTAATGGTGGGAGCGATCAAGGGACAAAGAAACGGTCCTCTTACATAGTTTGGAGAACTCATGTGGTAGGCATGGGAACAGTGGTGTCTTGAAAAGGAAGTGTTTTCCAGATTTGTATTGGATGAACCAGCTCGGGTTTCATTGCGTGGTTTGTGAAGGTTATACTCCGGGATAGGGTTGTTAATGGGCTTTTTGGACAAGAGATTGAGTCGTCAAGGGCTGCTTTTGTTCAATTTGAGGAGTCGGTGCGTGGGCAATACAGGCAGATAGGATACAGTAGCTGCTGAGTTTCGCTGGGATTTTGGGGAGGAGTTCTGCTGCTGGGATGAGTTTGTGTGTGTGGATTAGCACGCTGAGGAGTGGGGGCAGCAGTGATTGTGGCGTAGGATCGCTTTGGTCTTGTAAGATATTTTTCATCAAGTTGGCGTATGGCATCTCTCCTGCTCATTTTGTGTATGGTACATAATTCCAAAACCTCCTGTTCAAACAGGTAAGATGGGCATTTGAAAGAAGAAGCACTGTGGGGTCCTCCACAGTTTCTACAGTTAGGGGTATTTTCACAGGGAGTGTGAAATAATTCTCCGCAGACTGGGCATATGTCATCCGGTCCCCTACAGTATTTTCGGGGATAACCAAACCGTTGACATTTAAAGCAACGTCTGGGTCGAGGGACATTCGTGCGAACACTGTGGCTTTTAAACCCTATTTTTACCTTTGTAGGAGATTAAGGGGTATTAAAGGTCAGCAGTAAACGAGGAAATGGTTTGTCAGGAGTGTCCCGACGAGGGGGAAATCTATAAACGTTTGTAACGGAAAATCTTTTCTGTTGGAGATTTTCTATGATGACAGCTGTATCTCCGTTCTTTCTGTTCATAACAGTAAATAGTGCCCCTTTAGATGTGTTTTCTTATTTCATCGGGAGTAGAAATAAGAGGAATATCTGCGAGAGACGTTAAGGATGACAGAATAGAACTTTGATTTCGGGTAGTAGCTTGTACGAGAATGGACCCATTTTTCATTAATGTGACTGGAGGGTCTTCAACGCCTAAAACTTTTTCAAGTGCATTACTGATAAAAATGGTTCTGTGCTCAGTAAGAGCTTTGGAGGTAGTGGATCGCAGTATGTAATATATCGGGAATGATGTATCGGCTGGCATTCCTGGAGGGGGTGCAGCATATGGAGTGAACGAATGAGAACGACTTTGACGGGGGGCACCTTTGCGGGATTGCCCCGATCGTTTGGGCACCTGGGGTGCAGAGGGCGTGCCAGGCGACTGATCGCCGGAGACAGGCAGAGGCCTTCCAGGTGGAAGTGGGGGGGAGACACGGCATCAATGTCCGAAGTGCAATTCAAAAGAGTAAGTCCATATTTTTCGGTCGCAGGTTGGGAATACTCTAAATCCATCGTTTCCGAGGCTTTCGTAAGGTTATCCATAGTGTATATTATATTAAGGGATCCCCCCTTCACTTGGTGTCGAGTCCTAGAGGTTTGTGGGCGCGGAGGATCCTGCGCTAAGCGGCGGGGAGTCTCTTATTATTATAGATGTTCCAGAGGGGTCAGGGAAAAAGACCCAAACCTAGTTGCTGGGACGTGTGCACCGAATCACGAACAAGTGATGCGGCTCACACCCCTTCAGCACAGATGAACGCCAGATGCCCCCTCCGTAAGGAAAGGGTGTCATTGCGTTCATCTACCTCTCCAGGAGGTATAAAAAAAAAAAAAATCGCTTTCTTCGCTCTAGTACGCTGAAGGGCGGGTGGGTATATCCGTATATCCCGCCCAACAGCATCCCAGAGAGCCCTCCAACCACTACAAGGTGAGCGACCGACTGGGGGGATATATATATATATATATACTATATATATATTATATATTAATGTATAATATTATTATATATATATATATATAATATAATATATATGATATATATTATATAATATATATTTATATATTATATATAATATGATATATAATATATATATATATATATATATTATATATTATATATATATTTATATATTATATATAGTATATATATATATATATATACTATATATATATTATAATATATATATAATAAGTAATATATACGGTATAATATATCATAATAATATATATATATATATATATATATATATATATATATATATATATATAATATTATATATATATTATTATATATATATATATATATATATATATATATATATTATATATATAATATATATAATATATTTAGCTGATGGACATAACATCCGCATCCGCATTTGCGGAACACCCGCACCTAAATTGACATCCGCATCCTCTTTTGAAAAATGAGGGATGTTGAGAATGTTTTCTACATTTGATTTTGATTAAATATAAAAAATAAATATTATTTGGCATCTTTATCATGGCAGTTTATGGGAATAATTGTATTTGAATTTCGAATATATTATATATATATTATATATATATATATATATATATTATATATATATATAATATATATATTAATATATATATATATATAATATAATATATATATATATATATATATAATACACACACAGGGGTGTACCGTTAATATTGCAAAAAAATTCAGCATGATATTCCTGCATAAATTAAGATAATATGTTGTCAATAAACATTTCAAACCGAAAACGACCTCGTTTCCAAGAATACAAGGTGAGAAAACCTATTTAAAACATTAAATTACAAATACACCAGTAAACTAAATTTGTAACGGTATTAACAATTTCATTCAACTTTTTATTATTAATACATACATTACTGCAACATGAAGAAAATAACAACAGAAATAGTACGAAGCAATGGTGCCCTAAGGTTATAACAAATGTTGAAAATGAGCACCCCCAGCGTCAATACAGGCCTCTATTCTGCGACGCATTGATTGGCGGACACGTTTAAATATACCGTGTGTGTGCCGAATTGTGTCACAAGATGCGATTATGCAAGCCCTTAATTCTTCGGGACTTGTCAACTGTTGCTGTTTTAACCAAATGTTTCAGGTGACCCCACAAAAAGAAATCCAATGCATTTAGGTCTGGTAGACCGCGGAGGCCAAGGTTGTGTTACCCTCCTCGACCTATCCAAACGCGTGGATATACAGTGTTCAAATAGTTACGGGCAACTAAACTGAAATGAGCTGGAGCGCCGTCGTGCATGAAACATTTTCGATCTAAATTGTAATGGGACGTCTTCCAGTAGTGTAGGCCAAGTCCTGTTCAAGCATTGGCTCTCTGTATAAACATCTTCCAGTAAGCCTCGCTTGGTAAAATTAAGAATGGACCTATCATGGTCGCCAACAATTCCGACCCATAACATCAATTGAAAACTGGTTTTGACTGGCGGCTTTTCAAAACTATTGCATTGGGTTTCATCCGCCATACGTGATGGTTGTTGGCATGTTCGATATGGCGTCCTCTGGAAAAATTTGCCGTCATCAGTGACAATATTTCTGCTAAATGGTGAGGAATGTCTGCAATTTTCTGTTGCTCCATCGCAACAAGCTACTCTTGCCAGGAAAATCTGTTGGTATAAGGTGCTTGCACTCGTTGGATGTGATAAGGGTAAAGAAGTTGGATTTTTTCAATACCCTGAAAACTGTCGAATGACTTACATGTAGTGTTGCAGCATTCTTTCTGGTACTTGTTGTAGGACTGTCCTCAAGTTCTTGGAGAACATGTTCTTCGACATCTGGAGTTGATACTGTGCGAGGTCGCCCGTTTCTATTGTAAGTTTTTTTAAAACTTCCTTGTTTTCCTCTAAGACGTTGAATTGGAGACGGTGCAAACATAGTATGATGCGGGATGACACGAATAGGGTACATTTCTTCATAGAGCGTCATGGCTGCTAATGAATTATCGTTCGTACGACCGTAAAACAAATGCATAACGCACATTTCTACTATTTGTGTATTCATTTTGAAAATATGAGCAACATTTGAACACAGAACTTGACGCGACACGGAAAACAATATTTCTGCTAAATGGATGAGGAATTGTCCCTGCCAATAGTATAAATGAAGAGATTTACGGAACAGTAATAACAGTAGGTAACTTTTCCTCGAAACTATTTGGGCTTATTATTAAAGGTTGAGATGTGGCATCGGGACGGCAATGGAATATATCAGATATGTTCCACATAAGTTTTCATCACCAATGTTATCTTGGAAACGAGGATGTTTTCGGATGAAATGTTTATTGAACACATATTATCTTTATATTTATCGCAAGGAATGATCATTCTAAATTTTTTCGCCATATTATACGATACACCCTATATCATATATATATATAGTATATATATAATATTATTATTATTTATAATATTATATAATATAATATAATATATAATATAATATATTAGTATATATATATATATATATATTACTATATATATATATATATATATTATATATATATATATATATATAATATTTATATATATATTATATATATAATATAAAGTTATATAATATGAATCAATATATATATAATTAGGGGTGTACACTGGAACTGAAATTTTCAGTTCTGGCCGGAACCGGAATTAGCCGGAATCACAAAAAAAATTCCGGACGGAATTCGGCCGGAACCGGAATTTCTTGTGAACTTTCTTTACTGATATAAAAGAAATGTAAAAAAAAATATTTTATATATATAACTTTCAACAATCAAACTTATATTTAGTCACAATGCCAACTTTCTATGACTGATTTGGAAAATCAACCAATTGAAGAGAATATCTTGGAAGTCCAAAAATTTTAATAGTAATAGGGAGAGTCTGTATTTTCTAGAACAAGAGGGAAAACCACAAAAGGAGTAATAGATCCAGCGTGAAATAGTGAGGTTTGAGAAGTGTTTTCTACCCAAAAAAGATTCGGCACTGGATCAATGACCCCAATCACAGAAAGTAACTGAATTTTTATTGAAATGAGTAACCAGCCATTCATAGTCACAGAAGAGAAGGGATTCATAGAACTTATTGCCATCTTCAACCAAATATCTTATTGCTAGTAGAAAATATTTATTGTAGAGAAAATGTTACCAACTTCATACCAGGAAATTGAGATCAGCAGTAATTCGAGAAGTTATCTAAGGCTGATCAGATATAATTTACTACAGATATATGAGAGCTAAATATTCAAAAGACTCAATTTATTTCTTTAACTGCACTGCCTGGCTTACCAGCGAGTTTGAAAAAATGGACTGTGTACTCCTTTGCAAGTATTTCCCAAGGTTCTCATGCTTGGAATTACATCACTATGAGTTTTGAAATTACGATGAAAAATTGGGAAATTCCCTCCTAACAAAATCCTTTTGATCCTTCGAGATGGAGCATTAAACATGAAACTTGGAACTGATTTAGCAGGATACACAAGTATTTCTTGTTTTATTCATAAAACTTCAATTATTAAGATGCCTTTATTTTTCTCAAAGAACAGTGTGATTTAATTATGAAATGTAGGAATATTTGTACACATTTCAATCATTCCAGTTTTTGAGCTGTAATTAAATTAAAAGAATACAAAGAGACTTGAATCCACATCTTGCAAGTCCACTTATGCCAATTCAAGATGTTAATACAAGGTGGAATAGCACATATTTGATTCAAGAAAGAATTGAATGTTTGAAAAGACCTCTGCAAGTTTATTTTATAGAACAATCAATCATTAAGCTTTGACTGCTAATAAATGGCAAAATACTTGAAAAAAATTCTAAGAGTTTTGCAACCATCATTTCTCATGGTTACGAAAACTATAAGGCAAAATCAATTAAATCATCAATTATTCTACACATTTGAGCTCTCCAGCATATCTCAAAATCTGAGGATGACAGCAGAGAATAAAAAAGAAGTGCTGAAGAAGGCATTAGAGTTTAGACTTATGAATAAAAAAGGAAGAGAAAGGATCAATAGACATACATCAAAACAAGATAATTGTTTTAAATACTGTAGTAGACTCAAGATACTAAGTGACTTTATTTTCTAATGAAATAAGAGATTTGAGTAGAAAATGGATGCTTGAAGAAAATTTTGCAAATAATTGAAGGTAGAAAGTGAAAATAGTAG
>JABUQX010066212.1:15000-26889 GCA_015478945.1 Trachelipus rathkii
AACGTAGATAAGAGTGAGGCTATGGTTGTGAGTGAGGAACAGTCCTCGGTGTGAAGTTATGTTAGATGGTGAGCAGCTGAACGAGTGTCTGAGTTTAAATATTTAGGATTTATGTTGGATGAAAAGGGAACGGATGATTGCAGAGTGTAGTAAGGAAAGTTGTGAATGGCAGGAAGGTGGCCTGGTGCAATTAAATCATTGGTTGGATGTAAAGGGAACTAAGTCTTGAGTGCGCTAGGGGTCTTACATGAGGGTATGTTGTTACCCTGTGTTAATGTTCAGTAGTGAGACTATGGTCTGTGAATAAAGAAGTATAATCTAAAGTTCAATGTGTTCAGATGGACAATCTTAGGGGCTTGTAAGGTGTGAGAAAAATTGATAAATGAGGAATGAACGTAATTAGAGAGTTATGTTGGTGTGAAGAAAGGGGTAAATGAGAGAATAAATGAAAAGTACATTGAGATGGTTTGGTTTCTGTGGAAAGGATTGAAATGGTAGTCGGTTGGTTTAGCGGATTTATAGTGGTGAGTGTGTTGGGATGACCGGCTTAGAGACAGAAGAAAAGTGGATTGAGTCAGTAAACGAATGTCTGAAGGAGAGAAATGGGAGAGTTTGGCAGAAGCGAGAAATAAAGGTGCATAATAGGAGGGAATGGCGGAGTTTTGGTGAGGTACGTAATGGTTGTGGCCCACCTGGGCCATGGGATGAACCCTACACTTGACGATATGGCCATAGCGAGGGTCCGTCGCGGTCCGTGAAGCTTCAGGGTGGATTTTCTGACTGCGACGAGTTCTCACTAATAGGTAATTGAGAGGGGCTGGTAAGGCTGGGCTTCTTTTCTTCAACTTGTGTTATATTCTTCTAAATTACTTTTCTTTTCCGATGCTTGTCACGCACCTCTCTGGGGAAAGATGATAGATATATATATTATATATATATATATACTATATATATATATATATATATATATATTATATATATTATATATATATAATAATATATATATATATATATTATAATATATATATATATAATATATATTAATTTATATATATATTGTAACTCAGTTTGGTTATGGGTGCGCGGCGCGCCAAGGAAAAACTCACATCTTCCTCTTTTTTTTTGTTTTTGCCACACCGAATACACTGGTATGTTCTACAATTAATAACCGTTGTCCCCATGCTCCAGCTGCATAACACCCCTTTCGACATAATCCGTCTTCTGTTCTCCGATCAGATATTGCACCTATTACTTTGCCAGGCATGTTTCCCCCACAGTTTAACTTTCTCCCTAATTCTTCTGCCCTCTATGGGGAGATTGCAGAGTGGCTCATAGAACTCTTTCAAAAGTTCTCACTGGGATGTCTTATTACAGATCTACCTACGTATGGACGTTTTGACACCCGCACTTCTTCATTTGTGAACATTTCCTTTTGTTCCTTGACCATCATCGATCGTTTCTGGTGGGAGAAATCAGCTTTCCTCTGTGGAAGCGATCACTACCCAATAGTTCTTACATCTCTCAGCCCTAAACCTCCCCAACCGTCGTATCCTAGTTGGAGGTATGACCGCGCTGATTGGCCATCCTTCCATCAGTCAACATTTATGTCCTGCCTCCACTCTACGGACTTGTTTCTCTCACCTGTAGATGCTTTCGCCCACTTTGTTGAGTGTTACTCTCACCGCAGCTTATGGACTGTTATGGATGACCTTCTCTCGTACTTCCCTCATATTCTTCATCTCAAAATGAGTTGCCATCGCACGTTAGATTTCTTATGTCACCTATCTTCTAGAACATGGGGTGCAAAAGGGAGAGCCCCACTTAGCCCATTTCTTGCGATGGTACGATCGAAATTGGACTTTGGCGGTGCTGCCTACGGACAAACCTCCCACTCTTACTTAGTCTTATCGATCCCATTCAGACTGAGGGTCTGCATGTAGCGACCTGGGCCTTTTGATTTTCACCGAAGGAGAGCCTGGATTTGAAGGCCTTAATAATGCCTCTGTTCCTACTGAGGGAAGTAAGCCTGGATTTGAAGGCCTTAATAATGCCTCTGTTCCTACTGAGGGAGTACCTTATAGCACATAAGGTGCTCCCTCAGCAGGAACAAAGGCATTATTAAGGCCTTCAAATCCAGGCTCTCCTTCGGTGAAAATCAAAAACCCCAGGTTTGCTTGTATCTTCGCCTTCAAACCCCTACGTTCAGCTATGACTCCTCTTGTTGAGAGGGTTCCTCTTCACACCGCCTACTGGCCGTTTGCACAGGTTGTAGCTTCCACCTTTGAGTATCTTCAGATCCCTCTCAATGCTGTTTTACCTTACGACAATGATAATTTTTTGCGAATTCTGGGTGTATCCGCCACCTAGATTGCTCAACAAATTTCTCTAACCCAGACTATGGCCACTTGGCTCAACTGAGAGCCTCAATCCTCTCACACCTTTCGTTCTATACAAATTCGGCGTTGGTGTATACCGACGGTTTAAAGAGGGAGGTAAATGTGGTGGATCAGCTGTATTTCCGGATTGCACTGTGTCCCACAGTCTCCCTCCCTGTTCGTCAGTATTCACGGCTTAATTAATAACGCTTAGTCCTGGCGATAACCAGAATCTTGTTTTTGATTCGGATAACAGTTACACTATTTTTTTCCGACTCTAAAAGTGCTCTTCTTGCACTCCAAGACAGTTCAACTATGAACCCTCTGGTTTCTATTATCCAACAGTTCCTTTTTTCTATTATCCAACAATTCCTTTATCGCCTCCATTCATGGGAAAAAGAATCAACATCATGTGGGTATTCTCGGAAGAACAGGCTGATAAAGCAGCTTTCAACGCTGCCACTTTTCAGCAACAAGTGGATTGCTCCTCCCTGAGTCCTTACAAATTGGACACCTTCCTACCACTAATTCTTTTTTCAGTCTTCGTCTGTATTTTATCACCTGCAGGTAGGCATATTGGGAAGAGGATTCCCGTGGTGCCAAACTGCGCTGTGTGAAGTCCCTCTTAAAGAGTTGGTCGTCCTCGTGTAGGCGGAGTCACTACAGTGAGGTGATCCTCGCTCGCCTGCGCCTTGGACATACAAATTTGACTCACTACTGCCTTATGGCGAAGGAATACCCCAGTTTGTCTTTTCTGTTGCTCACACATTCCTCTTTCTGTACTCATGTCTTTGTTGGCTGTGATGCATTGTCAGCTGTCAGGTTTTTTTTCTTAAAAAAAACGTTTATGTCCTGTCGGAATCTTCTCATTTCTGTAGTGCTGCTGTGTTTGCTTTTCTCAGGGAATTGAACTTGCTCTATAAAATTTAACCTTACTTACATTGTTCATCATTATTATTGTGTTTAGGTATCGTCCTTATTGTTGGTTTTCCAGCACAGTATGGCCGCTTCCCCTTATGCAGTGATAGCACCTGTACAGGAACTCGAAAAATTATTATTATTATTATTATTATTATTATTATTATTATTATTATTATTATTATTATTATTATTATTATTATTATTATTATTATTATTATTATTATTAATATTAGTTGTCTTGTTAAGCTCTTTTAAATATAAAATTTTTCTGATATAACTTCTGCATTTTTCTTCCTCTAGGATGACTCATTTGATGATGATTCTGAGAGTAAGTCTAGTCTTTCTTCTTATACGAAAGGCTTCGGTAATGATTCCCCAAAGAAAACAGTAACTGTGAGCACTCCGGAGAGTGATCGTGAAGATGATTCAGATGACAGTGATGTTATACATCAAAACAGAGTACGCAAACATCATCAGTTTGAGCGAGTTTACCGCAAGAGAAAAAATACACCTTATAGACCTTGAGAAAAAAGGCTCCGATTTTTATTTATTTATTTATTTAATTATTATTATTATTATTATTATTATTATTATTATTATTATTATTATTATTATTATTATTATTATTATTATTATTATTATTATTATTATTATTATTATTATTATTATTATTATTATTATTATTATATGTTGGATTGATAACTGAGGGAATATAGTGTTGTTGATATTAATGAGGTCCATATACTCTGAATTTTAAGCCTTTTTAAATTAATGACTTCACATTTATTTTCTTGAAGTGCCATTCTTTTTATTCTTTCATTTTTTAAAAATTGATAATGAATAAAAAAAAATTAACATTTTAACTTTTCTACAAAGAAATGATAAAATATTTTTTATAATTATAAGAAAGGAATAAATGAGAGAATAAACGAGTGTGTATTAAGATGGTTTGGTCATATGGAAAGGATGCATAGAGGTGAGTGTTTTTAGAATCGACCGGCTGGGAGACTGAAAAAAAAGTGAATTGAGTCGGTAAAGCAATATCTAAAGGAAAGAAATGAGAGTTTGGCAGAGGCGAGAAGAAAGGTTTATAATAGGAGTGAATGGCGAGATTTAGCCCTTTGGATGAACCCTACATTGACGAGATACCACAGTGAGGGTCCGTCGCGGTCTTGTGAAGCCCTAGGGTTGATTTTTTTTTTTTACTGCGGCGGTCTCACTTAAGGGACTTATGTCATGCTCTTCTACTTAACTATCCTATTTCCGTATATGTTACGCACCCTACCCCACATCTGTGGGGATAAAGTGAAGGAATGATAAAGAAAGTTAGTAAATTGCTTAAGCCCTCACTTTGATATGTTTAATAGGTTCATAATTTTAAGCTCGAACTAGTCATTATTATTATTTTTATTATTATTATTATATTATTTTTTTATTTTAATGTTTTTTAGTGCTTGTGATATTTAAAAATTGAGATTTATTGTGAGATAAATCGTTGCAAACTTAACAGGTTGGGCAATATTGTATCATGGACTCTCAATTATTATTATTATATTATTATTATTATTATTATTATTATTATTATTATTATTATTATTATTATTATTATTATTATTATTATTATTACGCTTTTTTAGATTATCAACTGACTTCCACGTTTTTTCCTTAATATAAGGGTTGGTTATAAACAATTTAATAGGAAATTTTCTTCCTTAAGTTTTAAATAAAAGTTTGTTTTTTTTAAAGTAGACATTTATAGAGATTATGCTGAATCATCATTTTCATTGCTTGAGTGAAGAAAGTATTTTCAGAAACGGTTTCCATTATAAATATTTTTATTTTGTTATTTAGAATAGTAATAGATGAAAACTTTTAGGGTCCTGATAGCTAACTAGTAAGGTTTAAATAATTAGTTTCGAATTTATTTGTATTTTTGAATGGAGCTTTTAATACTTATTTATTTTGCTATGAGTTTGAATGCTTTAGGATGAATTAGTTACAATTTTTCTTTTCTTTTAAAGAAAATGGAATTATTCTACTTAATTGTCTTTGAAAGGAGACTTGAATTCCTGAAATTTGATGACCTATTCCAGTATTTTTATTGTAAATAGTAGTACCTAGTATAGTTCTACCCATATAATGGTTCTCATAGATAGTTTTAACATTTTTTAAGGAATCACAGGGGAATTTTATTTTATTTATTAAATAATTTTTATTTCATAATTTAATCATTAATTTCTTATTCCTTTCTTAGTTCCAATTTTCCTTAGACTGTATAGGAAGTTTCGAATTACAGAAATATTAGTTAACCGATGACCATGAGCATCAACAACATTTTTCTCAATGGAAATTAATTTTCATAATTCATATTAAACATGTTAGCAAATATTTTAGCCAATGATGAATAATTTCCATGTATTGGAGAATAAGCAAGACTTAGGGATGGTATCACTCCTTCATGGTCTTATAGATAATTGTTACAGGAATATATGTATGTACATGCAGTATATAGAAAATCTGTGCCACAATGCCTCTGTTTATGGCTTTTTGATACTCTAATAGACGGCTTCACATTTTCAAGAATCTTTTTGAAGTCTAATCGACTTTATTGGTGCGCATTTTCTTTTCTCTTTCAGGTCGCATTGTAGTATTTTTATTTCTCAAAAGTTCTTCTTAATGAACAAACTTATTTATTCTATTTCATAATAAACGAACATATTTATTCTGTACATTATGATCAAACGTTAGTAAAATGTCCAATTGTGCTGTTCTTTTAATCGTAAGAAATGTGGAGTTAAAAATTCTGTATTTTAATAATTACAAAATTAAATAGAACATGAAGTAATACTTGAATTTTTTTAAACGTATTTTACCTTAAACGTATTATATTAATGTATATGTGGGCATTGTTTGCAAGTTCATTAATTAATATTTACACATTCCACATTATACTAATTCAGAATTTTACCTTATTTGTCTATTATTGTTCATAAAGGTAACGAAAGAATTATATGCTGGAATGGAATGGTATCTCGAATGAATTTACCACATAGTTTTATGTAGCTTTCTCATTTACAATGAGAAACATGCTTCACATACTCGTACTATTTTTTTCTTACTGGTAGAAAACTCTAGTAGTTATTGTGTGTTGTTCTTCCTTATTATTTTTTGTGGGTCTTTGTTCTAATTTTTGTCTAGCAGAATTTTTATGTAAGAACTTAACCTCTAGTACCTTTCGAAACCAATTGTTGATTTTCAAGATTTTTTTGTTTATAATCGGCTCATTTTATTTACGATTTTCAGCAATAGAAATAGATACTGATAAATTTTCATGAAAACATAAAGTTGCCTTTGAGATTTTTAACATTAGTTCATTCTTCTTTCTAAAGTTGCTTAGACTTACCTTTTAATTTAAAATTTATCTTTTGTGAAGAAGGCTTCAACACATTTAAGTAATTTAATAAACCATTCATTATTATATGGTTTGTTACCATAACCAACCAAAATGAAAGGAGACTTTTCTCTTGTCAGGCTGTAGAGTTTTTCATCATCATTTCTTCTCTTAATTCACATGTTAAGCTGTTATATTTAAACTACGGTACACACCCTCATATTATTATTATTATTATTATTATTATTATTATTATTATTATTATTATTATTATTAGTATTAGTATTATTATTATTATTATTATTATAACTGTTTAGTTGAATATTAACGCTAATATTTGATATTAAAGTGGATTACATGTTACTCTATTTTTTACGTTTGTGTTAGGAAAGTAGTTTAATTAACTTGTATAGTTGTTAATATTAAGCTTATTGTACCTTTATGTTTAGATATTAGGAGTTCTCGAGATATCGAACCGGTAATTTGTTCTTAACTGTTATCTCGAAGTTATTATAATAGAAGAAGTTTGTCTGTGATAGTTTGTTGTATCTATAGAAGGTTTCCTAATATTTAAAAAAAAAAGTTTTAAAACGTCACTTTTAAAGTCTTCGTATTTTGCCAAATGTACATAATATAAATCTGACTCATTAAATCGTGTGTGTTATGGACAGTAAAATAACATAGTAATAGTATTTGTATTAGAAGTAATAGCAGTAATGCTCATTTTTCTCCTATAATATATATAACTCTTGCTACTATTATGAATGTCGTAAGCAGAATTTATATTTTCAATATAAAGTGTTTTTTTATAGTAATATATAATATTATATAGTATCTATATATATATATATATATATATATATATATATATATAATAAATATCTAAATTATACTATATATATATAAAGAACGCCTCGTGGCGCAGGAGGTTGACTCGCCGATCCTCATACGAGGGCACGCTGGTTCAATTCCTCCCGCGTAGCGAGTTGAGTTTTATCTACTGGGCGAGAAATGAAAACTCGACTGCGGCATGTTGGTGGCGCTGGTTTTGGTGATGCGTCTTGCAAAGTTCGATTTCCTCGTAGTCAACACCCTCGTGTTTACCGTGTTCCTCTGAAAATTGGATAAAGCACGTTAAAAGGTCGTTTAATATATATATAGTATATTATATATATATATATAGTATATATATATATATTATATATATATATATATTAGTAGTATATATATATATATATATCAGTATATAATATAGTATATAATAGAGTTGCGTATTCGATTGGAAATTTAAAGGAAGGGGTGGCAATAACATAAAAATTCCACGAAGAATATAATTTTATATTATTATTATTCATTATTTTATTCATTATTATTATTATATTATTATTATTATCTATTAATTATTATTATTATATTAACCATCTGACAAGTGAAGACGTTTTGTCTGAGAACATAATGCAACACTTACACTTTTCAGTATTGGTGTCACACTCGTATAATTGAAAGGCATTTAGTAATTCTACAAAGATTTTTTATGTATTAAATGAAATATCATTTATTATGACAATTATAATATATTAGAAACTTAATAAACGTTAGATATATTGTTTAATCCATTTTAGTTTTGAATTTCAATTTTAGAGTCATATATATAATATATATAGTATATAGGTATATATATAATATAGTATATAATATATATATATTATATACATTATTTATATATTGTATTAGCTTAAATATCTAGTACTAAGATACTAGTTATAAATATATATTAATATATTATACGTGCGTGGCACGAAGCTTGGAACTCTCAATCGACGATGATTAGCAATAAATTTTATACAGTGAAGATATTTTCTAGTCTTAAGGCGTTTAATCTTCCCAGTGGGATGTTGATTTTTCTTTATGATATATACTATATTATACCCAAATCATTATTAGTATAGTATTATTATTAGTATTTTATTACGTATATTATATATATGACTATATATATATATACTATATATATATATATTATATATATATAATTTATATATATATATATAATTTTTATTTTATTTCCCAATATTAGGAACTACTCCTGATTGCTGTATTTATGATGCTTTGAATATGTGGTGTAAAGGTGAAGTGGATACGACGTTGTTTTTGAATGTCATATGTTTTAATTGTTTTAGATATTTTTTAATTTCTTGTGAACTGAGAGGGAGAGAAGAGAAACAATTTTCTTATTGTTTTATATAATTATGGAATTTTTTAATTTAAAAAAAATAGTTGATACTGTAGACGAACATTATAAGGAGAGTATTTGAGAGTTCTTATTTTAACTGTTCAATGAAATAAGATTAAAATTGATGAGGGATAAGGTTTGTTAGTGCTTTGCCGTTAGTTCTCGGTAATAATTGATCGAGTAATAAATATCTCGTAGAATTGAGAATTTATTTATTTATTTATTTTTTTTTTTAATGGGTAATTTGCGTAATTTTTTTTAATGAAAAAAAAAAAGGAACGTAGTTGTCTCTTATCTGAAAATAAAATTGCCTGAAGCCTTCGTGTTCAAACAAATTGACTTAATTAATGACAACTAGATATTGAATCCTATCCATAAGTCTTTTTGGAAGAAGAGTTTAAATGCACTTCACAGGCAGGGGCTGCGGAGCTGCATAGGTTCAGTGGTGCCCGATGGAATTTGTTTTTCTTTTTGGGCGGAGTGGAGCCTGGAGTCGCATAAAAAAAATTTGTTTTTAAGAAAAAACTTCGGAGCCGAGTATTTTAAAATGGAGCCAGTTCCGCGGGCCTTATGTGGTAAACAACAATTACCTTGATGGGGTTGCCCGGGTTTGCATCCCTGCTTCTCGGTCGTTCTTAAGTCTTAGTGACTAATGGTTTTATTTTATTTTTTAAATATGAGTTTTTTTCCTTCTTTTCTGCCAAAATGTTTATCATAGCTCTGAATGAAAGGAAATTTCTAGTTGGACGAAATAATAATTTAAAATACGATTTTATTGAGGAAGGAACTCATTTGATCCAAAATGGTAACCACATCTCTACCACTTCATCAGAAACTTTATTAAAAGTAACATATACTAAAATATTTTTAAAACTTAATTTTTATTGAAGTCTTTTAGGCTCATTTAACAAATGTTAATACAAGTAGTAATACAAAGGCATTATCGTCTTATTTTTAATAACATTCACAAAAACAAGTACAGTTTGACGTTCTAAAACTGGGAAAACTTTGTGTGAAATTTAATTTTTATCCAGTTATACAAACTTTATTATACAGCCACATTGTTGAGGAATATCTGTATACCGTCTTTATAGAATGTGGCCGCTTTCACGTCTTCAACTCCAAATTAAAACCATTTTTGACAACGAGAATGGTTTTGACATTGTTATATAGTGGTGTCCCTGAAATTTCTTGAAACTATAGTGAAGGAGAAGAAATTATAAAACATCTGCCCTCACGAGCTCTTACGCCAGTTCTGCGAACTACAATGTAATATACTTAAAAATTTACCTACTGTACTTCTTGCCTAACCAGTCTTGTTCCCTTACCCATTATTGAACATTTTACCTCATTTACAAATTATTTGATCTTTCAGAAAATATAATCGCTTTGGATACCCATGATGATCACAGATAACGGCTATTTATGAAGAAGATATACAAAAACCTGAATCTACTCTAATTCTGCGTTCTGTGAAAAACATTTATATTTTCGTTTCTGTCAGCCCTGAAACAGCTAACATTTGTTTACAGCGAATTTAAAATGTTTCCATCCCAGTCCACATTTTGATCCAGGGAATAGTAAGAGTAATTTTTGTGTATACACCAATAACACCTTTCTCTGCACACATAGCGCTGCCAGAAGATAAGATTCCAGCAAGATAAAATTTCTTGTTATGTGCCTGCACTTGAAGAGGCCCTCCAGAATCGCCCTAGAAAACAGTACAATATATTATTATCTTTACTAGTATATGATTATATATATATATGGATTCTACGTCTATTATAAATAGATATATGTATGATATATAATATACAGTTATATGATTCTATATAGTATAGTTGTTAAGGACTAAGTAATTAGTATTATATACTAGTAATGTATTGTATTAGTATATATATAGTTATAGATAATTTATATTATAATAGTAGTATAATTATTATTATAAATATAGTATGCTGATATATGTGGATAGTAATGTAGAACTGCACAATACTAGGTCATCCATATATATGTCTATTATCGATTATATAATATATGTATATGATTTGATATATTATTATTAATTTATATATATATTATATATATAGATTATATATATATATATATATAGTAATAAGTATGATATAGTGTGTATATATATATATATTGAATTGTATATATATAATTATATAGTATACGGTGATAAATATTATATATTGTAGGACTTATTATTATATATTATATATATATTATAGTATATTATCGATATTATAATTATATATATTATATATTGATATATATATATATATTATTATTAGTATATATATATATTCTATCTATATACTATACTTGTATCTATATAGGTAGATTCGTATATATATAATTGGTTATATAATTTAATATATATATATATATTATGTTATCATATATATTATATTACATCAATATATGTATATTTATAAGTGTTTTATATATATATTGTCATATATATTTATACTATTATATTTATATATATAAGTATTTAGCTGTATGAGGGATAGTATTAGTATTATTGTATAGTATAAGTTAGTGATTATGTTTATATATAGTGGTATAGTAGTATAGTATTATATATAGTTATATATATTATAGTATGATATATATCCGCGGAAGGGGGTATTAATGTCGTTATTGTGTGACGTTATGCTCGTTGTGATATATGATCGATGGTTGGCGCAGCAGACTTCGGTGCATTGGTATATCAGCACATGGAGAACAATAACGATGGGCTTTTGTGTATCCCCTCGGCGTGCCGCATCTAGGTTTGGAGCCAACAGTCTGTGTATGTCGAAGTGATTGGATATATAGTAGGCATTTGTCACATACCATGCAATACCATTTTAAAACTCTTCTACACTTGTCCCTTCATTTTTGATGTCGAATTTTGTTTTTGTCAATTCCACATTGCACTTATCATCTCAGTTATCTAATTTTAAGTTTTTTTATTT
>JABUQX010066213.1:0-2500 GCA_015478945.1 Trachelipus rathkii
TTATATTGCTCTTGCAGTGATTAGTTTAAAAAGATTATTACAAAGAATTTCAAAATTAATATATATATTATATGATCCAGTAATTCAAAGTACGTAACGTAATATATATATATATATTAGTTATAGATATTAATATATAACTATTTATATATATATATATATAATATATATATATATATATATATATATAATATATATATATTATTATATATTCATCATGCGGTCACTTAATTACCGGTTCAAACGAAGCCGGATTATTATCACTGTAATGGGGCACGTCTCTCCAAATTTCCGTTCGTTTACCGCTTCCTTAAGTTCTCATGGTTCAGGGGTGTGTAGGCGCTCCTGGTGATCATTTGTTTATAAGCTGCTCGTGATGCCAAAGGGTATTTGATTTGTCCTCCCCTGTTGCCTATTTTTACTCATCATTCCCGAACAGAATGACCTTTCTCCAGCTGATCTCCTACGCAAGACATGAGAAGTACACACAATCTTTGCTTGATTATCGGTTTTCCTTATGAGGTCCCTTGCCTGATACGACCCAGGACCTACTAAGTTGGCAATTTCTTGCTGTAGAACCATTCGGCGTTCCCGCGTGGGCACCACGTGTCGCACTTCGCGAGTTTCTCAAGCTCTCGCTCAGGTAGTCTACGAGAAAATTAATACATGTACTGTTATCCACTCGACTTAAGTTGTATGTGATTGTTTTGGTAGTGTGGTATTGAGGGTTGTTAGTTTTGTGTTTATGTGTCGGTTTGTGTGGGGTGGTGTCGCTCGGTTTTGTCGGGTTGGGCGAGTTGTGTGTTTTGTATTTTATTTAGTGAGTTGTAGGACCGGTATATGATAGTAAGTAGTAATAATAATATTGACAAGAAGTAATAATATATATTTGTAGCGGTTATTACTCACTCCACTACAAATATAATATATAGTAATTATCTATTTAAGTGATGAAAATTAGTATATAGACAGGGTTGGCGTTAATAACCATGTAGGCAGGGTATGGTTAGTTCTTAACCACTATATGTGTGAGTCTTTTTTAATAAAATAATTTAAATGGTAAAGTTAAAATATATTATTAGCTATATAGATTATATTCTGATGGAAGTGGAGGAATATCTGACTAAATATCACCACATTATTATTTAAAGAGAAAGCAACATAGACTGTAGTCACTCCACACGTAATTATAATAATTAATTTTATTTGCAAGATTGTTTCGCGTATGCCTCTACGCTTGCATTCTTCCCGTCTTAGAGTAAAAGATTGCGAAAGCATTGGGTACATACGAGATCTGAGGGGTGTAATATATATAACCACTAGGCCAAGCGTCAATACCTTGCCTTACGAGCGAAAATCGAATTTTTTAAATTCGCGGTACGAATTTCGTTTACTCAGTGAAAAAAAGTTGTGAAAAAAGAATTTGAATCTCTCTCTCATCTCTCTCTCTCTCTCTCTTCTCTTCTCTCATGGCAGTCCGTCTGTAAGATTTGGTAGCCTGGTGCGCAAATGGCTCCATCGTCTCTCTTGTCTCTCTCTCCCTCTATATTATATTATTATATATATATATATAATTATATATATATTATAATAATTATATAAATATTATATATATATATACATATATATATATAATAGATATTATATATATATGTAAATATTATATATTTATATATATATATAGTATTAATATTATATGTATATATATATATATATGTATATATATTATATAATATATATAATATATATACATTATAATAATATAAATATAATTATATATTATTTATATATATATATATATATATATTATATATATTATATATATAGTATATATATAGTATACATATATATATATTTATGATATATATATTATATATATTTGTATATATGTATATTTATACTATATATATTATTTATGTTATATGATAAAATACCAATAATATATGATTATTGTATATATTATGATATAGTATATATATATATATATATATACTAGTATATATATATGATATATATTTTATAGATATGTATATATATATATATCCTAGTATAGTATAGTGTCGCCCTATATATATATTATTATTAATATAATATATATATATATATATATATATATTATTAGTATATTATATATATATATTATATAGCATATAGTATATATATATATATATATATTATATATGATATTATATATAGTGTAATATAATATTTATGTGATATATATTATTATATATATATATATAGTATGATATATATATATATATATAAATATAAATATATATTAGTATATTTATATATATATAGTATATATTATATATATATATATATAGTTATATATATACTATAATATATATATATCGATAAGTTTCTCTTACGTGTCAAAAGAATGGCAACAACAGTTTTTTAGTTTGAAATCCTTGCATTTTGTAAATTGTTTGGTTATTAAATAAAAATTCTTTATTACATTACTTTAAGTGATATTAACCAAATATCATGAGCA
>JABUQX010066213.1:12500-26178 GCA_015478945.1 Trachelipus rathkii
GCTTCTCATCATAAAAAAAAATGATTTTTATGAATTGCGCCTAGGGGAATCGTTACTAACAAATAAACAATTGTTAAACATAAAATATAACGAAATGTCCAATTTTTTAAACATCTTTAAATGACAAAAAGTCAATGTAAGTTAACTTCCTCTACTTTCAATTTATAATTTTTCTATTTATTTTTGTTATTAGTTTTACACGACCATTTATTTTATCAAAATTGTTAAAATATAAAATAGAATTTAATTCCTTTGAAAAATGTCCTTGAAGTGTACGGGACGAACAGCTTGGTGCCATACTTTAATCAATTGTTTTTTTTGTTCAAGAATAATTTTTAAAAAAATTTCTTCTGGTGAAAGAAATACTTTCAGGAGGCTTGAAAAAGCATCAAATACATACATTAAAATAAATGCTGATATTGAGTTTTAATAATATAAATAATAATATAAATAATAATAAATAAAAAATAATAATAATAATAATAATAATAATAATAATGAATATAATAATAATAATAATAATAAATCAATAATAATAATAATATGTTGATATTACTTATAAGCGCGTGCGATGATTAATGTTTGGTACCGTTTGCTTCCAACTACCTAGCTTTCCGCCTATATTTCATTTTTAAGTTTTCAGAATAGCGATAATAATTGTGATAATAATATTCTTCATAAAAATAGTCTTAATAATAATAATAATAATAATAATAATAATAATAATAATAATAATAATAATAGTGAAAATGGTTTCTGATAATTCTTTAAATTCAAACACGAACAACTTACCAAGTAGGATAAATCAGAAGAGTATAATTTTAAGATCTGCCTAGAGCCACAAGAGTCTCGTGTGAGAGTCCCTGATTTATGTGGAGGCTAGAGTGTAGCGTGGGATGAGATATGTTGGTGAGTTAAAAAAAAATGGTGGAAAGGAAAGTGAAGATAAACTGGTGCAGGTATTTATTTTTTGTTTAAAAAAAAAATAAAAATTACTATGAAATGATTGTTTTATCGACCTATAGTCGAACGTTTAAAGCGGTCTAGTGAAGAGCCTTTCTTCCCAAGAAAAAAAGTATGTAACTTCTGGGCACTGAGATCTGGATTGGCATAGACCGTACTGTGTTAGTGTATACAGTTTTGGTAAGGGGTGTAGGACTCTCGGTGCTACAGTGTGTTGGACATTGTGACTGTGGGGTTGACTCACGCGTTTTAGTAGGAGTTGTGGTCTCCTGTAGGAGTAAATTCCGGTGTTGGTGCTGAATGTAGTAGAAGTGCCAGAAATTGATCTTGAATGCAAGTTGTATAATGGCTGTGTTTGCGTACTCGGGAAGTTGCATAGTGTTTAAAGGAAGAGATGAAAAAAGTTTAGTTTGAAAAGAACCAAATATATAAGGAGAATCTTGATGCTTGCAAATATCTTGTCATTTTGTAATTATTGTGATTACTGTCGTATATTTTAAAGTTTATGATGTATGTAATAATATTAGTAATCAGTTGCGCACACAATAATTCTTTTATGTGTTTGGTTAAAGTGGGAGAAAAAGAAAGAAAATATGATTTGACAACTGTGTTTATCGAAAAGACTTGGGTCTGAGGGAGTGAAGTTTGTATGAAATCCGGCTGGTATTGCAAAAGTGGAATGATTGCAAATATTATATTTCATGGGTTTGCGTGGAATTTCATAACAAAAGTTTTAACTTTAACTTAGGGAGGGAGCGGAAATAATTTTAACAAAAGCAAAACAAATGAGATTTTGATTGTTAAAATGTGGAACTATTTTGTTATATTCATCTTTAAAAATTTTCGCGTGTGTTTGCCTTTAAAACTGCGAGCAGTTTTGTTTAACATTTAAAAATTTTCGAATTTCTAAGATGTGAAAATCTTTTAAATTTTTCTCAAAATCAAAATATAAATGGATTGCCGGGTGGCCAAGAAAATTTTTTTTAAAGGTTAAAAGATTGTGATTCGTGTACTCATTTTGTTTTGTGTGAGGAATGAAAAGTTACTTCCAGAGGGGGAAGTTTTTAGGAGGTGGTAGAAGGTACTCTATGTGATATAAGGTTGCTTTTCTTTGTTGGTTTGAGCATGAATGTGGCTCGGTTTATAATTTTGTTGTTTTTGCGCGTATGGAAAAGAGTTATTTGGAAGAGCCCATGGAAAGTGTTTGTTGCTCTCCTCTTTTCTCTTGTTGTGTTTGGGAGTAGGATTTGTGTGCCTCATTTTCTGATGGGTGTCCCATCTTTGCGTATTTGGATCAATATATTCCATTTGGAAAATTAGGAGTTTTCCGTTGAACCTTTTTAATTTTGCCAATGAGTTATGGGCAATATTTGCGTGCAATATAAGGACTGATAGGTGAAGAACAAGGTGTGTTTAAAAGTGGCAGAGGATGTGTGGATCAAATCTTTACATTGAAACTGAAACAGATGATTGAGAAAATGAGGGAGAAGAAGAATAAATTGTATTTAGGTTTTATGGATTTGAAACAGGCGTATGATAGGGTTAATTGGGAGCCTCTTGGCAGGTGTTTAGTGATATATGGTGTTAGTAGTAAGCTTCTGAATTAAATAAAAAGTATGTATGACGATAGTGAAGCGTATGTAAGAATAAATGGTGTCGAAAGTGATTGGTTTAATATTAATAGCAGAGTGAGGCAGGGATGTGTTATGTCTCCTTAATTATTCAATTTGTATATGAATGAGGTTATGAAAGAATCAGAAGGGGGGGTGGCAGGGGATGGTGTTAGAATGATGGAGAATGGAAGAGAGTGGAGGGTGCCCTACCTATTATATGCGGATGATTTGGTTTTGTGTGGTGAATCTGAAGAGAGTTTGAGAGGATTGGTAGAGATATTTGGTAGGGTTTGCAAAAGGAGGGGTTTGAAAGTAAACGTAGATAAGAGTAAGGTTATGGTTGTGAAGACAGTCCTCTGTGTGAAGTTATGTTAGATGGTGAGTAGCTGGAACAAGTGTATGAGTTTAAATATTTGGATATATGTTGAATGAAAAGGGAATGGGTGATGCAGAGTGTAGTAGAAAAGTTGTGAATGGCACGAAGGTGGCTGGTGCAATTAAATCGTTGGCGGATGTAAAGGGACTAAGTCTTAAATGCGTTAGTGTCTTACATGAGGGTATTTTGTTACCTCTGTTAATGTATAGTAGTGAGACTATGGTCTGAAACAAGTGGTATAGACCTAAATTATAAATGAGTTCAGATGGACAATCTTAGGGCGTGTTAGATGTGTGAAGAATTGATAAAATGAGGAATACACGTATTAGAGAGTTGTGTTGTGTGAAGAAAGGGATAAATGAGAGAATTAATGAAAGTATGTTGAGATGGTTTGGTCATGTGGAACGGATGGATGATAGTCGGTTGGTTAAGCGGATGTACAGTGGTGAGTGTGTTGGGAATCGACCTGCTGGGAGTCCTAAGAAAAGGTGGTTCGAGTCAGTAAAGGAATACCTGGATTAAAGAAATGTGAATTTGGCAGAGGCGAGAAGAAACGTGCATAAAAGGAGTGAATGCATGGGTTTTATAAGGAGGTATGGTTGTGGCCCACCTGGGCCAAGGGATGAACCACATTGACGAGATGCCATAGTGAGGGTCCTTCGCTGTCCCGTGAAGCTCTAGGGTGGATTTTCTGACTGCGACTAGTTCTCACTAAAAGGTATAAAGTGGGCGGTGAGGCTGGTCTTTCTTTTCTACTTGTGTCATATTCTTCTACTACTATTCTGTTTCCGGTGCATGTCACGCATTTTACTCCCAATCTTGGGGAAAGAAGAGTGTATGATATATATATATATATTATATATATATATATATTAAATATTATATTAATATATATATATTATATATATATATATATATATAATTAATATATATATATATATGTAAATATATATTATGATAATATATATATATATATATATACTATATATATATATATATATATATATATATATATATATATATTATATATATATATATATATTATATATATATGTAAATATATATATATGTATAATATATTATCCATATTATATATATATATAATATATATATATATTAATATATTATATATATATAGTATATATATATATACTATATATATATATATATATGTATGTATATATATAATATATAATATATATATGATATATATAGTTATAATATATAAGAATAATATATATATATATATATATATATATATATTATATATATTATATATAATATATACTATATTATATATATAATAATATATACTAAATATATATATATACATATATATAATTATATATATATATATATATAATATATATATATATATATATATATATATTATATATATCAATATTATATATATATATATATATATATATATATATATATAAGCGTACATATTATTAATAATATTATTTAATATATATATATATATATATAATATATATATATATTATTATATATATATATATATATATATATATATATATATATATATATATATATAATAGATATATCTGTGTATGTTGGAATATGTCAGCATAAGAAAGAAAAAAGAGCGAAGAGAGTGAAATTTTATATTCATACTCCTTGAATTATTTAAATGACACAAAAACTGTAACTATGAAAGTATTGACAAATTTAAAAGACTTCAGAAAATGTTGAAAAATGACTAACAAAAAAATATAATGAAATATTCAGTAGTCAAGTAGGCAATAAATGTAGATGGCATAAAATCAAGCTGTCAAAATTTATGCAAGCAAATAATTAAGTAGGAATATGTTAAAAGTCAAAAGTCACATCTAAGATTCATTCCCGCATATATATGAAAAACAGAAATATTAAAATAAATCAGAAAGGTCGCGTGAGGGAAAAGAAAGTTATCACTGGTCAAAAAAAGAATTTATCCCAAGACAAAGAAGACCGGTTTTTTACATGTTTTTTTTCATGCAGAATTCAAAAATCGTATCGGTTTTTGTTTGTCAGGTTCAGTTTTGAAACTCCTCCCATGTAAACATGGAAAAAATTGCAAAATATAAATAATTTTTGCCGTAAACAGAGGCAAAACGGTTGGATATACAAACATAATGTAAATAAAATACGTGGATCTTGCCCAAATATATATGCTCTCAAAATTTTAAATTGATAGATCAAACAAAAATTATATAGTGGTTTTTCATTTATGAAATGATATAAAAATATTATTACCTTTTTTTTAGTTTTCAAGTGAATGGCAAAAAAACTATGAATATTATTATTATACTGGGGAAAAAAACTTTTAATGACCTGTATATAACAGGATTGGTATTAAAAAACCCCCAAAAAAAAAAAAAAAAAAGCCCACCTAATAAAACCCAAAAAAGCCCATTAGGAAGTGTTTTTTTTTTTTTTTTTTAATTTTAGCTATTATTTTCAACAATTTGAGATATTTTTAAACAAATTACTAATATGCAATAATAACAACTATATTATGTTTCATTATTAGTGAGCCTAGTTACATTTTATTCAAGATTTTCACTGATATACCCATTAAATATTTGAAATAAATGAGAATGAAAAAAAATAATTTTAAAATTTAATACAAAAGTACAAATGAATGTATCTTTAAATTTTATTGACTAGAAGATAATAAATAGATTCCATTATTAAATTCCATTATCGAATATATATTAGAACATTAGAACATTGGAAATATAAAAGACAGTAAGAAGCCACATGGGCCTATCGAAGCTGTCCCAGTCAAGCCAATGGAAACAATCACCAAACAACATGTTCATGCAAATCCACAAAGCACCTTAGGGCTTGTCAATAACTTACATAGTATACACAAAGTCTAAAACATACTCATGCAAATCCACAAAGCACCCTACAGCTTGTCAATAACTTACATAGCATACACAAAGTTTACAACTAAAAGAACAAAAACTATAGCTAAAGTACATGCTAACCAAACTACAAGCTTTAATAACTTTATAGTAACATGCAGTTTAACCTTAATAACTACTATAACTAAAACCCGACAATTTGGCTTAATCAAAATATACTATATGATACCCAAGCCATCCATATACCTATCCAATTCTTTCTTAAATGTTGCAATCGAGTCGCACTCAACAACCTCCAGTGGCAAACCATTCCAAAATTTAACAATCCTATTGACTGAAATGAAATTGCCGTTCTTATATCAAGATGGCATGTTTTCTTCTTGATTTTCTTACCATGTCCCCTGGTCTCCCGTCCGTGTTCTACTATAAAGAATTTATTGGTTTCCGTATTATCAATAGATGTAAAGATTTTGTAGACATGTACCATGTCCCCTCTGAGAAATCGCCTTTCTACAAAAAACATTGCCTAACTCCTTCCCGCCCTCTCCTCATGAGCTCTTACCCTTCAAACCAAGCAAGAAATCATCCTTGTTGCTTTACTTTGAACTCTTTCCAGCATATCATAAGTCTTTTCTTATAAAATAAAGGGCCCAAAGCTTGTGGCAACAACACTCTAATAATGGGGCTTAAAAACATGGCAAAATTATAACATTTTTTTCCTTTATAACTTTTCTTTGCTCTTGAAAAACAAACATTACAGGAATGTTTTTATAGCCCAGCATCCTTATTAGCTTTTATTCGCTTGGCTTCCAAAACACTGAATTAGCTACTATTTCAAATAACTTGCCTTATGAATCGCACCAATCTTTTTCTTGGTCCACAGACTCAGGCCAATCCCCATTCATATCGTAGTTAAACTTTTATTTGAGTAACCTAGGTGAAGAATCTTAACAGTTTTACCTATTAACATTTGCCATTATCTGCCCCAAGAAGTTCTACCAATTAGTTTTGAATATTTATACATCCTTTAACTATTCCTAATTGAGGTCAGCCACTGGGTTTTTTAAATCATCTGCAACTCAGAAACCTTTGCTTTAATTCCTGGTAAATCATTTATATATATGAGGGAACAATAGCGCTCCAGCACTGAACCCGTGCGACAGCTCTCTTCCCTAATTTTCCCATGATGTGCATCACTGTTTTGGTATATATATCTATTATATATATATATAGTATATTATATATATATATATATATATATATTATATAATACTATATATATATATATATATATATATATATAGTATATATTATTATAATATATATATTATTAAATTATATATACTATATATATATAGGTATATATATACTAGTATATATATATATATATATTTATAGTATATTATTTATATAGATAAAATATGTAATATATTTATACATATATATATTATATAATATATATTATATATATATATAATATATATATATATATATATATATATCATATATAATATATATATATAATATATATATAAAAAATATATATATATCTATATACCTATATATATATAATATATTATAATATATATATATATATATATATATAATATATATATTATGATGATAATATAATATATATACTATATATATTATATATATAATATATATATAAATTAAAAATCTCTGAATTTTCTACAGTGTGCCTTACTCATTTTTTTTTAACAAAGTGACTATATACATATACTGTATTTTTTTTCAAATCTCCCAATTTTACCCGGGTTTTACCATACAAACCCAGACCTGGTGGGTTGGGAGGTTGGTGGGTAGCTCCTTGGGGAGGTATCTGGTGCAGGCCTCCTAAGTTTTTCTTGGTAACACCTACTGAACAGTTTGGTAGCTAACTCTAGCTTACCAGATCATTAGATGTATGATGACAACAATGTTCAAAAGTTTAAATAATATAAATTGAAATATATTCTTAATTAACTTTACTTATAAGAAATAGGTCCTTCTTGTGTCATTGGCCTATCATGAACCTGTAACATTAGCAGACATTTAACCCTTAGGAAGTTTCACCAATAGGCAAATGACATTCAATTCAGCTGTGGAATTGGACAATTGTCTGTTACCCAAAATTTATAATGTCCAAGTTTTGTAAATTTATACCTATTTATTAATAATATATTTGTCAAATAATGCTGCAATGAAATTACAAAAAACAAATTCAATTATTGTTCATTTTGGTTTTTCCTCAAAAAATAGAAAGTTCAAAAAAAGCCAAAAAGGCCCAAATAAACCCAAAAAAGCTAAATAACAAACCCAAAAAGCCAAAAAAAAAAAAAAACGCTGGGCTGTTTTTTTTGGTCCAACCCCGGGTTTTTCCCAACCCTGGTATATTATACAACTTTTTTATTCATTTATTTGCGCTGATCCAATAATTAATATTTTTTTGGTTCTATAAGGTCCAGTTTTTGCGCAAATTCCAATTGTAAAACTAAAAAATAATAACAATAAAAAAATAACATTTCATAAATGAAAAATCTCAATAACCTTTTTTTTGATTTATTTGCTCTATCAACATGAAATTTTCACAGCATATATACTTGGGGCAAGTCACACATATTTTATTAGATTTATCTGTTAGTCAACCACAAGTTTTGTTTCTGTTCACGAATAATAACACAGGTCAACAAATTTTACATTTTTTTCTGTTGTTTATGATCCGATACTTGTTTTTATTTGTGTTTTATGCTGGAAATTTAAAATTCTTATACTTTTTGTCTCTCACGCCCAGTTTTGTCACTCACTATTAACTTGTAAACATGGAAAATGTTCTTTAGGAGCAGGGACAAAACTATTTGGTATACAAACAGATAATCTAAAAAAAAATTCAAAGGGACTTTAATTTAATTTTTTCGTTTCTGTTTCAGGAAAAATAGTAAAAAATTTATTAAAGATAATTTGGAGTTAACTTAATGGTAAAAAAAAAAATTAGCGTTTTTCAAACGTGTCACCATGACATTGGCGGCAAACAACTGCCACCTTGTAGACAAACAGCAATATAAAATTTGATTCAAGCGTAAAAAAAAAAATCTACGTTTTAGAAAGAAGTCTTAATTTATGCCAGGTCAATAAAAATTTTGTTCCCTAGTAAATAATAATAATATATAATAAAATAATAATTATTATAATAATAATAATTTGATGAAATAGTTTTCAACATGATAATAATAATAAATAATATATAAAATAATAAGTATAATAATATTAATAATAATACTATAATAATATAATAATAAAATTAAATAATAATAATAATATAATATAATAATAATAACTATAATAATATATAATAATGAATAATAATATGAAATAATAATAATAATAACACTGGCCAACAAAGATTTTGACAAGTTGCATATTTTTGTTGTATTTTAGTTTTTGCGCTGATATTCAAAAATTAAGTATTGGTTTGGTCTATAAAGATCCAAGTTTGCCGTCATTCACTTAAAAAACTAAAAAATGGTAAAAAAAATTCTAGAATTCTAGAATAAATGGTAAATTTAATTTCATTTATGTAGTAAAAATAACCTCAAAATAATATATATTAGGGAAAAGATACATATTTTTATTTACACTTATCTCTTGTAATATCCAACCGTCTTTATCCTCTGGGAAAAATTAATTTATTTTTTGCAATTTTTTTCCATGTTTACATGTAAATAGTGTCAAAACTGGACCTGACAGATAATATTCTGAATTGTTCCCAATTGTGGAACATAATAAAATAAACATAAGAATCAAGTATCCGGATCATAGACAACATTATACAATATAAAATTTTTGACCTGTGTACGCCGAGTTGTAATTTCATTATACTAAAATAAAATGTATAAAAAAAAGTAGGTATTTGCCTTAAATTTAATAAATAATCCTAATCCTAATAATAATAATATTATAATAATATAATAATAAAATAATAATAATATAATAATAATAATAATAAATATGAATAATATAATAATAATATATAATAATAATAATAATAATAATAATATAATAATAATTATAATAATAATAATAATTTTAATAAAAATAATAATTTTAACAAATATTGTAATAGATATATAATAATAAAAATATCATATAATAATAAATAATAATATAATAATAATAAATTAATAATATAATAATAATAATAATAATAAATAATAATAATAATAATAAATGATAATAATAATGATAATAATAATAATAATAATAATAATAATAATTAATAATAATAAGAATAATAATAAGAATACTAATAATAATAATATAATAGAAAAATAATAATAATAATAATAATAATAAAATAATAATATATAATAATAATAATAATACATAATATAATAATAATAATCATAATAATTAATAATAATAATATAATAATAATAAAATAATGACATAATAATCATAATAAGTTAATAATAACTCAATTCAGCATTATTTTATGTAAGATTTTGATGCTTTCTTTCGCTTCCTGATTTCTTATTCCTCTTCAACAGAAGAATTTTCTTAGTATTTTTCTTGAATAAAATAAAACATTTGATTTAAGTATAGTCCCACCAGCCTTTCGGTTTGAACAAAATGTTCCTTACAAAGAAGAAAATAGTACATTTAATATTTTTAACAATGTTTGAAAAAATAAATGTAGTATAACTTTACAAACCATAACATAAATAAAAGTATAATTTAAAAGTTTAGATAAGTTATCTTCACAATTGACTTTCACTTCCTGCCAATGATTGAATACCTGGCATCGCATTGATATATTTGGACTCAGCACATCCAACATCACTGGTTTACACCTGCCACATATTCCTTAAAAGACGCACAACAGATCTTACAGCAAATCATCATAAACTCACCATTTTTACTATATACCACAGAGGAGAAGCACAGTTTCCTTACAACATTACATATGCTGTTATCGGGAATTTTTTTTGTGATGTTCTTCATTAAAATTTGACATAGTTTGCTCGGCCTTATACTTATGTTGGCAAACATTCTCATGTTTTAGGGTAATTCGTTGTGTATTCCGATAATAAGCGGCGGTTAACATCCACTTTCCCAGAGAACATTGAATCGGTAACACACACGTTACACTACCTCTCCCCATCCGAAAGCGCTTTCACGAGTAGAGAAGCACGCCCATTCATAGTTTCCAATGGCTATATAGTACGATCTTAATATAAGCCTCTTCCCGTCTTTTGCTTTAATATGCTATTATCATACATTAATTTTAAATTTTTCTCGTTGCTCTTTTTTCTCGACTGCATACACATATCCACAGCATAATATTACTAACATACACTACTCCCACGAGCTTATCTTTTTCGTTTTCATTGATGGTATTGGTAAATAAATTATTCAAACAATATTAAAGTAGTTCTTAAATAGTTTTTCTCTATAATATATTGGGGAGTTATTGTTTATTAGATTCAGCGTTATTCTTTAAAAATCAAAGAATATATATATATATACATATATATATAACATATATATATATACCCTATATATATTATATATATTATTATTATATATATAATATATAACTGTTTATTAGGGTAGGTTCGACAACAAAACCGCAAACTGCGTAATGTTGCGGTAGTTGAAGGAGATGGAAATAAATGTCCTCCTAGAGTTTTAGAGAAATCCAATAAGGGGTTGCTTGCGGAAATCGAATCAAACACACAAGACAATTTATTTTGGTTGTACTTCCCATAGATACATTTCCGACTGATATGTTGGTTTTTATCATGTATGTGTATTTGAAAGGTATGATTCCATTAGATTATTATTTTCGAATGGTAGAGTAAAAAGAAACACAGAATATTTCATTATAACCAATTGTATAAGCATTGGAACTACATTTTGTGCAATAGCGTAATGTTTGACCATTGTATAATTAACTATGTATATGTCATGCATGCGATGTAATAATATGATTTGAACGCTAAATGAGCCTCTTCCTACTCGTCCACTTAGTGTTAGAAATCGAACCGCATTTCTACTCTCAAAGCCATACACATGTTGAGAAACTGATGTCACTAATTTCACAGATCTTTCAACGCTTTGAGAATGTGATGGAAAATCGGGAAGAGTTGGCCTAACAAAAGTAGTCAAACAATTTTTCATTGGACATGTTTTTCATACTTGGCGGTTCTGCAACACCAGTAAAAGTAAGATCTATTAGTTCATTCCAGCAACCTAAATTCCAATTTACCTTTGGAATTGTTTTCTCACGCTTCCGATCACATGTCTTTCTGCAAAGAAATAAAAACAATAAACACAAATAAGGCATTCGGATATGTAGGGTACATATTTTATAATGAATTTGTATATTTAGGACTCTATTACATTTTATGAAAACTAGTTACGTAAAGCAAAGATTTCAGTTATACATGTTCCTACAAGAGAGTAAAGCTTTTAATTCTAGACTTCTGATTTCATGGTCTTCATCTTTAACCATTGCATAAAGAAAATTTTCAGGAAGTAGACAATAGGCGTTGCCTTGAATGTTTTTCTGTACAATGCGTTTCACATCATTAAATGGGAGAAGATTAGGCCTTGTAATTGAAGTGAAAAGAATACGAAGAGCATCATGAAATTTCGATGATGCCTTAATTTCAAACCATGCTGGTACATAAACATTAACAATATAATGTAATAATTTAGTCAGACTTTCGATTGGAGAACTATTCCGAATATATAAACAAAGTAGTCTTATGGCAAGAGTTAGCCATCATGCAAGCAAAGTTGAGTGGACCAATTTTATGGGTACCCCATCTATTTTCTATGTTTCCAGATCCAATGCCTTTACAGTAATTAAACAGAAGTCTCTGATGGACACTTAAGATCTTTAAGCACTCCATCTTCAAGAAATCCGTCAATGATTGGGGGTTTCCATAGATTTAAACCTTAAAACTGGTTCTTCGTGAATATTCCCAGTACATCTTTGCCCAAGTGATCCACCGAAGGGTAAGCTGCCGTTGTTTTTAAAAATTTCCGCAAGCTTTTTGAAATGAGCCAATGTCCAAAGTTCATTTTGATGTAGCGTACAACCTTGGGTATGCAGTTTTCATCCCATTAATACGTTCAACAGTTGTACACCTAAGCTATTGATTGGACCCTGTATTGACAGCAGTATTATCCAGGATACCCTGAATACTATCAATGCTATTAAACTCTTGACTAACGCTAAAAACTTCTTCAGCAAGCAGTTTGCCAGTGGTACCAGATGAAGGGACAGTTCGATGTGTAAGATAGGTACCCTGGGTTTGTCCATCTTCACTACTAAATGTCAGATGATGTTCTGCCTGAACACATTTTCTCATACCTACTTCCCTATTAGGTAACTCTATTTCCCTATATGTTAAAGTGTTCTTGTCAATCTTTCCATCAACACCTGTACAAGTTCAGTGAGTGCTTTTATGTGATTGCATCTCTTCATAGCGCACTTCACTTTGCTTTTTGCTCTGTCTATTTTGCATTTGTTGAACATTATTTGTTGAAAGTCAATTTCTGGCCTCGGTAAATAATTAATATCTGAATTTGAATGCAATTCTAGCAAGGCTGCACCACGATTAGACGAACATCGCTCACCTTCCGTGAGCGAGTTCCATAGCAATATCTGGGTAGTTGCATTGTTTTATGACTTTTGGTTGAAGGAATTTTGCTTGGCTGCAGGCGATCTATATCTGAAAGAAACATTGTGTAAACAATTGCTAATATAAAAATAAAAAGACTAAAGATGAAATAGGAACACGATAAATTATCATGAACAGTCAGAAGAGAAAGAAGAAGAG
>JABUQX010066214.1:0-2500 GCA_015478945.1 Trachelipus rathkii
TCGGCTTGTTAAAGTGAGATGTATAGTGGAGAGTGTGTTGGAACGACCGGCGGGAGATCCGAAGAGAAAGGTGGGATTGAGTTCGTTGAACGAATGTGCCTGAAGGAGAGAAAACTGGTGATCCTGTGTAGAGGCGAGAATAAGGTGCATGAATACGGAAAAGAAGATGGGGGTTTTGATAGGGGGTCAATGGTTGTGAGGCACACTAGGGCAGGGATTGATACAGCCTTACTTTGTCGATTTCCCATAGTGAGGGTCCGTCGCGGTCCCATGATGTAACTCTATTCGGTATGGATTTCTGTCTGTGTCCGAACTCTTCACTAATTAAATTGGTACAGAGGGGTGCGGTAAGGCTGGGCTTTTTCTTTCGACTTTTTTGTCATGCTCTTCTACTGCTTTTTCTTTTCCGAATGCGCTTGTACAGCTACCTTACCTTATATAACACCCCCAATCCTTGGGGCAAAGAGGAAGGTGAGAAAGAAAGAAAAGAAAGAAATATATATAGTATTTATATCTATATATATAATATATATATATTATATAAGATTATATATTATAATAATATATACTATTATAAATTATACTTATATATATTATAATATATATATATTATTAATATATATAAGAGTTTATACATATATATATATATTACTGATATATATATACTAAACTATAAGATCGAGAAAAAAGGTTTCAAAATGCTAATAAATCCATTTACTCCTTAGTGACGATATAATTTAAGATTAAAGCAGGTTTACACGGTGTCAACTTATAAGCATATATGTTAATCGCTGGTTGTTGGTTTCTATTTATTGTTCCAGCTAGGTAGAACAAATGTCTGCTAAAAACCAAAGCAGCAGCAAAATAATAATAATAATAATAATAATAAATACATAATAATAATAATATAATATAATAATAAATATAATATAATAATAAAAATAATAACAATATATAATAATATAAAAATAAATAATAATTAATAATAATAATATATATTGAATAAATAATAATAAATAATCCAATAATTATATAATAATGAATAATAATAAATACTAATAAATAATAATATAATAATAATAATAATAATAATAAAATAATAATAATATAATATAATAATAATAATAGATAATAATGAATAAAATAATATAAAAATGTTGAATATTAACACAAATTTGGCAATAATAATAATAATAATAATAATAATAATAATAATAATAGTAAAAGCAATAAAACAAAAACAAAATAGTACAAAATGTATAGGCAATAAAACAAAACAATGAAACTGATAAACAAACAATTGGTATAAAAATAAATTAAAAACAAAACATTGCAAAACAGAATATTTTATTCTTCCATATTAAAACCTCGCACGTTTTAAAAAGTTTATTAACTTTATTTAATAAGAGGTTTATTGTATTGCGTATATTAAGCTTGACTCTAATATAAACCATCAAACTAAAATTTCAAACAACACATACTGTATTATTATTATTATTTTTGCTCTGCATCTGGCGATGGGGTCTATTATCCCAACTTTCAAATTACCTGCATACAAATTTATATAATAAATAACAAACCTTTTCATTATAAATGCTATTAGACAATACATACTTTATTAGTTTACAAGTATAACACCATCTTGAGTATAACAGCTATCTTAAATCCTCTATCCTCTCTCACCTAAGTGATCTTCAAAGAAAGCGATGATTTGTAGTACCAGCTTGGAAACCTATCACAGACTTAAAAAGAATAACCCCACACTTTCACAACAAAACAAATATATGCATCTCTATTGTTAGGATGCATAATTATCTGGTAATCTTAAATTGAACATTATCTATTCCCTAATATTTAATAAAATTTACCCATCTACGCCAAGAATTTTAATATATTATTTATATTACTGTTATTTATTTTATTATCAATGAGTTAATTATGAATGGGAATCTTTACGTCTTTTATTTAGCAGTAAAAATTGCAACTTTATAAATATTTATAAGAAATATTATTGCAAGCAAGTAGTTAAAGAATATCAAGATGTCTAATAAATTTCAATTATCATAATGAATTTTTAAATATTAATAAAATTATAATAATATTATAAAAGATCAAATCAGTACAGGTAATAAAAAAAGCCTCTTGCAGTTACATCTCTCATAATATAGAATCATTTTTGCTATGTATGTGTAATTAGTATTTACAAGTAAGTCTAGGTCTATATTGGATTTAATAAAAGCAATAAATTTTCTATTATGGATATATTAATTTAAAGGGATTTTATTCTTGCATGAAACTAAAATATTAAGAAATTTTAAGAAAAATTGTCCTTCATTACCAACAAATATTTGATATGGAGGCTGATTTTATAAATTGATCATTAGCTCAGACAACATGCTTTTATAAATAGGGCGCAGGCATATAGGAATCGAACAGAACCAAATCCTTCTGATAGTCACAGCACCACAACCCACAACACACATATTCTGCACCATCATCT
>JABUQX010066214.1:7500-10000 GCA_015478945.1 Trachelipus rathkii
ATAAATTCTAAAAGGTTTATCTGAATCCTCCCTTTCTGAAACCGTGCTGGGAGTCACAATACCTTGTTATCTTCTAATATTTCTCTATATGACGTCGGGCGGGGTGACCAGGCCCGCCTCTTTAGGCGTGGGGTGATTCGGCCCACTCTATACTAAAATAAAAAATAATAAAAAAACCCAAACATTTGCCAAACCTGGCCACGCGGTAGTACACGCTTTATTTTAGATCATCTTTAATTCTAGAAAGTTTTATATTTTTAAAAAATGTTAGAAATTAGGGTACAAATTTTCCTTCAATAGAACTTTTCACTTTTGAAAAAGGTGAGTTTTTTTAACTTCGTTTAAAATGAAAAATTGTGGATCGATTTTAATTATTTTCCAGTGGATACACAGTATGTTAGCTTTAAACTGGCAAGTAAATTTTTGATCCAACAGTATTAGTGTTAGTGCCAAAAAAACGGGGCCTAACTTGGTCCGCATTCACCCCGCGTAAAAATTGATGGAGGGGTGACTCGAACCACCATTGTTTTTCGTATTTTACGTCTTATTATTGACATTTTTATTATGTACTGTATGAATTTCAAATATAATAAAAGTTACTTATATCTAAGTGAAAAGTTTTTAAAAAAAATTGTGAAATTTTAATATACGAATTCAAAGTGTCAAAATTTTGAGCGGAAGAGGGGTGAATGGGACCACCTTATTTTTATTCTTATTTTATTTATCATTAATTGACATTTTTATTGCTTATTATTTTTTTTTATATGATATAATTATTATATTAAGTAAAAATTAAAATATAAAAATTGAATTTAATACGTAAAAGACGAATTTAAACAGAAGGTCCGAGTCCACCCCTCAAGGGTGGTCCGCTTCACCCCTCCACGGTCAGGCTGAAAGAGCTTTTCATTCAAGTTTAAATAAAACTTTTATTATTAGATTACATTATTATTTTTTTGTTGTCTTATGACCGACTATAGGGCGTGATTTACCAAAAAAAAAAAATCCAAAAAGTGCATTAGGGGCGAGTCGGGAGACCAAGTTAAATAAGGTGGGCCCAGTCACCCCGCCTGACGCTATGTCTTCTCATAACTTTTCCAGAACCTTACAACCAGAGATGTTAGCTAACTGGCCTATAATTTCCCAAATCTACCTTACTACCTTTCTTATAAATAGGCGCAACATATGCTGTTTTCCAGTCATCTGGTACCTCACCAAATGTTAATAGATCGCTTAAAATCAAATACAGTGCCCTTGCAATGCTTGGTAACTACCTCTTTCAGAATTCCCTACCCAATATACCAGTCAGGGCCGCAGCTTTATTGGGATCAATATGATCTAATAAACGGTTTTATATCTTTTACGTCAATTCAAATTCTGGTAAGTAATTTTGGGTCATGCATACCAGAACTAATAATCTCCAAACTATTATCTATTCTTTCCTCAGTAAACACTGAGGCAAAATAAGCATTGAAAATTTGACCAACTCTTATCTGAACTCACTAAATTGTCATCAATTTTAATTGGACCATTGGTCCCTACTTCTTACTTTTAAATTTTAAAAGGCTTAAAAAACTTCTTCAGGTTCTTATTTACTATTCCTTGCTAAATCAATTTCTGCCTCTCTCTTTGCCTTTCTTATTGAATGGTTAAGTTCATTTCTAATTTTCCTATAATTTTTCTAAATCTTCTTCCCTATTAACTACCTTGAAATTTTAAACTCTACATTTTCAGTAATTTTAAAATCTTATCTCTCTATTCCACCAACAGGTTTTCTCTCTTCACCACCCTAATGGGTTTATCTTTAAAACATACTGACTGAATATACATTAAAATTTGCTTAAAATGTTCCCACATGATAAAACAGTTTTGGTCTTTAAACTCTTTAACCCAGTCAAGTTGTACTAAGCATTCTCGAAAATTTGGTAAAATCACCATTTCAGAAATCTAAGATCTTTTCCTTATTAACTTGCAATTTGGGCCCAGATATCACATTCATATTATATCTAATTATATTATGGTCCCTAAGACCTAAATTCTCCTCAACTCTAACTTAAATTGGGACCACTACATAAAAACAGCTCCTAAATTGTATAATTTAGCTTTCAAGACCTAATAAAATGTAGCTTTATGTCTTAGGTAGTAAGTTTTTATGAAACCACTAATCTATTTTTATTAATTGTCAAAAAAACTTTTAATTTTCAGAAACCTATATTTTTTGCAAAAAATTTCATTAAATACTAACATCAGTAACACCAACAAAATTAAATATAGGGCCTATCTGTTGGAGGTTGTTATAGAAAAATAAATTTGTACCTCCTGAAGCTACCTAGATTGTTAAAATATATCACATACCGGTAAGTCCTGAATGATTTTTATTTCAGAAATTTTAATATGGGGAAAATGGGACCACGTTGATACATTTTGCTGGGGTAAATGGGACAGGTTAGAATATCCTCAAAATGCTTTTAGTGTTTTATATACAAACTGATACCATTAC
>JABUQX010066214.1:15000-20036 GCA_015478945.1 Trachelipus rathkii
GCCTTCTAGTTAGGTTAGGATATGTTTTGTTAGGTATATACACAGAGAAAATCTTATTCTAGTTGGTATACTTAACAAATCCTTATATAACACTTAAACTAGCCATGCATATAAACATAGGCCTAACGTTGTAATCCAAAAAGGTTTTAAAAGCCTGAGAAAATTTTAACTTTGAGAGGCTGTAGACGCGTGTTCATATATATTCAAGACCAAAGGTATCAAGAGCTCCAGAATGGGAACCTAATACCAAAAGTATTAATGTTCCTAGGGTTAATACCAAAGGCACTAAGACCTTTATCTAGAATAGTGATCTCGTAAATCCAAAATTTTGATATGAAAAAAGTCAATAAAATTGTTAAAATTTAAAATAGCGAATGTTTTAACTGAGAATGCATGAGATTTTCAAAATTCTGCTAACACATATATTCTCGTTCTTGCATGACGTCCGGACCACCTGCCACCTTTTTTCGATCTGAAGGAATAAGAGTTATAGTCTGAAACTTGGAATATAAAGCTATGTATGGGATAAGCTCGAAAACCGTGTGTAAATCTTCTCAAGTCTGTAGGAATAAAATAGAGGGGGGTCACCCCGAGGTGGACGCCCGAATTGCCGCTTACGCGCCTTGTGGCGGCTAAGATTAGGCCTAAATCCGGTTGAGCGATCGACCATTTGGAGGTCAGACAGACGAAGGTCTGTCTGACCGCAGACACAGACTCTGAAGGGTCCTGTGTTTGTCCTGTCCTGTCTGTCCTGTTTTGTTTGTATTATTTTACTTAATTTTATTCATTATTACGTCGAAGGAAGTGTGTTCCCGGGAGGAAAACACTTCTGAGTTTGTTTTTAAGCCCCTTCTGCAGTCTCTTCTGTGTGTCCTTCAGCACCGCATCGCACCGCACCGCACCGCACCGCACCGCACCGCACCGCACCGCACCGCACCGCACCGCACCGCACCGCACCGCGCCGTAGCGCTCCGCTTCCGACTCATCCTCTGGAGTTTTTTATTATTATTATTATTATTTTTATATTCATTTTTAAATTATTATTATTATTTTTTGTTTTTATTTCCAAACGCGGTTTTCTTCTTCGCATCCTCGGTTCCTGAGTTCCGATTACATCTACATGGGTTAGGGTTATCGTATCAGGCTAAAATTTGGAGGGGTGTTAGATGGGGAGGTAACCTTGTCGTAGACGAGGTTACGTCCCCGTGGGTCCCCCGAAGGGGGACCCCACCCCCCTTTAAAAATCGAAGTGTTCGTAATTGGCTGAAATTTGGTGAGAGGATTCAGAGTTGAATTTCTAGAAATACTTGATATCATGAAATCTGGTGGAGTTTTGGCTCCGGCCCACCCGGTAGCTGGAGCCAACTGCGGTGTCCGGAGTTACATAACAGTCGTATAACAACGATGTTTGGTGTCCCTTATAAAGGGTCCACTCGAGGTCGAGTAGAGTTCGATATGTGGTTATAAAGTCCGTATAGGGTGTCTAGGACCCCTCAAATTAGGGGGGTCTCGATTGAAAAAAGAAGCACAGAGTGCAAAAAAACAAAGGAGGAAGAAGAAGGCTGAAGGAAGAATAAAGAAAGGAAAGAATGGAGAAGGAGTCTGACTCAGAGGAAGTAGGAGTTGACATCTGCAGGGTGCTGGCTCCGGTGCGGTGCTGAGTTATTAAATATTTGTGTAATGATATCATATTGGTGTCTTTACATATGTTATTGAACCTGTAGATTCGAAAATAATGGTTTCCAGAACCATCAAGAAAAATAAATAAATAAATACATAAATAATAAACTAAAAAAATTAAAATTTCTTACACTTTTTATTGTTTATTAACTTACAAATTTACGTTTTTACTACTAACCCTAGCAGTAAATCAACTATATCAAACCACTATCCCAAACCTCCCTTCTGACCATCTGTGAATCTATTGATCTATTGATATAAGGTCAAATTTTTTACTAAATCTTTCAGTTTTACATCCTAAATCAGTAAACTCAGTAAATCACCCTCCATCCATCCCCATTCACAACCACCCTCCTGTCCAATGATGATCTATTGATCTATTGATCTATTGAATTAAGTGTCAAACTTTTACTCAAAATTAATAATTTTCATACCCCTAACATCAGCTAAATCAGTAATCAAACCAACCACCCTACCTTCCACCATCCGCCCACCCTCCTGTCCAGTTGTGATCTATTGATCTATTGATTCTATTGATCAAGTCACATTTCCAGTATCATTTTAGGATAAACATAACATACAAAATCAAGTTCTTTAATACAAAGATCCAGACATATACTGCTGACGTAAACAATAAGTTTTTCACATCAAATAAAACTACTTAGCATCATCTGACTGATGAAATAAAACCCACAACGACAAACCCAAACATCTAAAACAAGAATAAATGGTTAAGATTAGCAAAGTTTCCACACTTAACACCAAGTAAAAGTAACTAACGATTCATACAAAAACGTACCCTATTCACACTTTGTCAAAGCATATCTCTAACATATTAACGTTAACCTTACATTGGCCACAGTAACATTTAGCTAAAAATTTTTTTAATCACAAAACTGGTTAATAATCATACTGATCAACGAATATTTTCTACATATAAGGTTTTCCACATCCACTCAATAAAGCTAACATGGAGTAACATGACTAAGAAAATAATATACAAATACACAAACCTACACAACTTACACACCAAATAACTGTTAACATTAACAAAAGTCTCGCACCTTAACACCAGTAAGTAACTAACTCTAAAGTGCAAAACGTAACCTATTCTTTCTTTTCAAGGAAATCTCTACCATATTAACGTTTAATACTTACACTGACACAGTAAACAATTTAGCACAATTTATCACAAACATTGGTTCAATTATCATACTGATCAACGAATTATACTCCTAACGTAACAAGGTCTTCCATATCAATACCAAAGCTAACATGGCGGAACAGTGAACTAAGAAAATAATGTACAAAGACAAACCTAACACAACTTACACATGAATACAAACTGTTAAACATTAACAAAGTTCCAACACTTAACACCAGTAAAGTAACTAACATAACATCCAAAAAACGTAACTATTCACACTTTTTTGCAGCCATGTGTCTGACATAGCTGTGTGAAACCATATTAAAACCAGCAGAAAGTATGCTACGTACAAGTGGCAAGTGTGGCGGAAACGATGGGGAAAATGACATCGCTCGTTTTATGGATTAATATACAACGACCAACCTGACACATCTTACGCACTATCAAAACTGTTAACATTAACAAGGGTCCAAACTTACTCATACAGTAAAAGTAACTACACAAAGCTCACAAAAAACCATAATCCAATTACACTTTTATCAAACATGTCACACATGACATCGTTAATTTTTACAATTAACACAGTAATATTTTAACAACAAATTTAGCATTAACCCTACACTTAACACTAGCATAATACATATTGGGTAAAGACCACAACACGTAATAGTTTTTACCGCTCTGTAAAAGCAAATATGAACATAGCAGCCTGTATTTTTCACAGTTGGATAGATAAACCGGACGAATAAACCGCTATCATTAACAACTTAGTCTTGATAGCGAACTTTCAAAAGAAGACATTGTTTTGATACCCGTTTTTGGCACTACACTTTCAATTGAAAAAAAGTTAAATAAAATACATACCCACGTAAAAATATAATACCACCTGTCCTTAGTTTAAAATATATTAATTCATCTACATCAGAGAACCACAGGATTCAAGTTGGGTTAAGTTCCTATATTCCTCTTAAAGATTCAACACCTTTGAAATGGATGTACACTATAAATGCTTCAGCAGCACTAAAACCATTTTTCAGCCATATTTGATTCAGCAGCACTCATTCTCTCATCCAAGAGAGAAGTAAACTTTCCATCCAAGCTGATAGTTAAAACAAAATTAAAAGATTCCTGTATACTGCAATTATACGGGAAACCAAATGTTTTGGTGTAAATATCAGATAACACCATGTGCTATAAGTATTAAGCTCCTCAAGTATGTCAACATCGTTAAGATGCGATGGTTAATTTTCGTTTTTTATTTTAAGCAATGCCGGATATATTCAGCTGTGCGAACTGTGAAACCTATACATGTATGTCTGAAGGTCACACAAAATCGATGGGTTTCAAGTAGTTGCGTACATCAAGGGTTTTAAAATATCGTCACACGACGAGAAACAACGTCTATTTCTACTAGAAGCTCTCACAGCGTATTATATCAACAGTTAGATATTCGCTGTTAGTCGATATATCAGATCAATGACACATCTGACCACATGTTAATCCTCATATCCATTGCCTGCTGCAATTTGCATATCTGATGAAACCTCTTCAACACAAATGAAAAAAGGTTATTATTCCTGAACGCTCTTGATGGAAATAAGCAAGAATGTATCGGTATCATCCGGTTGACGATAATATAAATGACACATCGTTGGGATAACGAAGCTTTTCAGTGAAAATATCAAACAAGTTAGAGAGATGCGAGGAGATGTCATCGTAACAGCACAACGAAAAATGTCCCTACTTACGGAAATCGTATGCGTAAACAACCCCTTAAATGTAATGAAGATTCTTTCTTTCAACCAATCCAAAGAAAGTAAACAAGAATAACGGTTCAAAACGAACCATATAAACTCAAAAGGGTATATATTCTCGGTAGACAACAACAACACACAACAACAACAACAACAAACAACAACAAACAACAACAACAACAACAACGAACACAACAACAACAACGAGTAAAAAAAAATAGTTCTTTAATATACTAACCAAACGGAAATATGTGCTAACGTAACGTGTTCTTTTCAACATTACATAAAGGCTAACACATAGCATGAACCAGACTAGAATATATTGTACAATGGCAAAACCTGACACACCTTTACGGCATTCACAGAATAAACTACTCCATTAATAAAACTCCTGTGTTAGCAAGCAACAAGTAAACTACAATAACACTTTTCATACAAAACGGTAACCTATTCAC